>CAXAQZ010000188.1:45000-54240 GCA_963971145.1 Sussaba pulchella
TACTCATAGGAATTCACATAAAGGACTTCGTCCATTCGCTCAAGTGTGGAGGAAGCAAATTCCAAGTTTGGACTTGCAGCTAGTTTTCCATTTTTCAGTTTAATGGCTAAGGCTGCTTATATCAATTGACAATGATTATAATTCATTGAATTTATCAATTCCGTACTTCGTAATTGAAAAAACTGACAGTTAAACTAATTGACTTTCATGCAACTACTTTTTCCCTCGTTGATTGATAACGAATAAATCAATTCACCTCTTATGACGTCACGGCACGCAATGTCATGAAGTATGAGAATACGGCTGATAGAAACTGCAAACACATAAAAACATAAAAAACAAGTTTAATCAACTTGATCATTTCAAAAATATAAATACCAATTTCAAATCTACGTCATTCTTACCGCGGCGTAGGATCGTAATGACAGGATCGGAAGGAGGCCACCGACGGATACGGTTACTGGTCGTTGACACCTCTGAATGATTATGAGCAAGTTTTTTCTTGTGCTCACGGGCATGTCAAACCAAGATATCTCGTACACGGCGTTTCCCAGCGAATGACACTAATTTGAAAATATCCGATGTAAAATATAATTCAAATCACCCAAAATGTTCTTTTAGATGAAAGAGAATACTAACCACATCCATCAAATTATCCGCTGGCCAGGCACACATAAACAGATTCACCACGGCGACAATCGATAACGGCATGAATGATATCTTATCCAAGAGCCGATGGTTCTTCAAAATGTCAACAATGAATAAAGGAACAAAATCGTTCACAATTAAAATAAGCAGATGTTATCAAAGTTGACAATGATTCTAATTTTTGTCCGGTTTCCCTTTTAAACAATAAATGAATATAAACAACAATTTTCATTATTTCAAATCAAAATAAGTTCTCAGAAATCTCTAAGCATGACAGTATCATGTGAGTATGTAAAAGTCATGAATTCGTAAACTGTTCTTTCGTTAGGACCACGAATACATTCGTTTCTTTGTTTATATTATATTTATTTGTGTTTATTTTTTTCCAATGTCGAACTTTAATTCAACTTCAAGGTAAAAAATGTTCCTTCTGTTCAAGCAGCAATTATTTGTTGAATACTCACACCCGTAAACAGCAAGGCACTCATGATGGTCGCGAACCCACTGACCATTGAACTGGCAAGTGCAACGTAGCGCATCGTTTTTTAAACAGCGACAGCGTAAGCCAATCGATTCTTATGTTCTTTCACTAAATCCGGGATCCCTTTGACTTCCGAAATCCTCTTCGTTTTTTCAGCGAGAATTTCAAGTCTGGCCCCGGCAAACCAAATCAATAGAGCCCCTTGATCGATTATGGCATTGGCCGCAGAACATTGAAAAGAAACGATGGCCTGCTGAATGAAAGCGAAACTCCAGCCGACACCGGAGACCACCGAAAATGGATAAACCGCCATCCCCGGAAGGGGTTGATGGGGAAGAAATAACGGTGTTATCGTGATCATAAACGACGTAAAGTAAGCCGTGACACACATGAAAATTTGTAAGAGTGGAAACTTCGCTGAGTAACGTTGAAGAACCATTCTTTCATGGGGTCTTGCGTTTGACAAAAAATCTTCCATCTCCTCAATTTGACTCTGTATTAGAGAAAAATAATGTACAAGTATTTGAAAAGCGACGACCACGAATCGTATGAGCTAATCGAATGTTACCTGGGTGGGTTTGGAATATATCCTGTAGACAATCATTTTGATTATCATATTAACCATACATCCGGCGAAGCACGCCGATTGCATGACGGCGAGAGAATTTTCGCGATGCTTGTAAATGGAAACCACTAGTCCCGAGAATATCCACAATGCGTTGATGAAGAAAAGACACCATCTGATAGTGTATCTGATGATCTGCCATTTCGTAGCCGAGCTCGACGGTGGCCAAGTGCATGCTAGATAAACGCTTAACCTTGTGAAACTGACAACTTTATCGTAACCGATTTGAAACCCCATTGAGGTTTGGATTCGGAGTCGTCCGCTCGACCGATTGACGTACACTGATATCGTACAGCGCGAGAACTTCTTAAAGCCACTGACGACCGACTTCCGTAATCAAATACATAATACTCCTTTCGGGCTTATAAATTTGTTGTACCATATGTTGTCATTCTAGCCTGAAACGCTGGCTTAGCCTTACACAAATTAGTTCTTATTCACATATCCTCTGAGTGGGTTATTGCTAGAAGCGAGATGGAACTCAGAGTTACAGTGGAAACGACACATTTCGACAACGGTGATTACCCACTACCATTACTGGGGTTTTTAAATTCCTATTCTACTCAATTGATGTTGAGCCATCGTTCAATTATTCGCAACGACCTTGGGCATATTTTTGTTCAATGTATGAGGATATTTGGAGAGCCTTCCGATAGATTCCAATAATTGATTATTAATTGCTATTGTCATTGCTACGCTATACCGATAATTGCCAAGATTGTTTAATTATTCACAAGATGTTTTGAATATTTTCATTCGAAGTCCGACGACCTTCGACGAGCTCCAAGACTTACGCCACTTCCTACGACCAGCCAGTTCAATCCTCTCACTATTTGCTGAAGCATCAAGCCACTCTCCTTCACTTCCGGTTCAAAAACCTTCAAAATTAGCCTTCTTAAAACCGTTATATCTGCGTTACTGCCGCAGCAGCGGCGATTTCGGAGCGAAATTTATGACGACACGGGTTTTCCGTCTTTACACGAACCATGCCGATAGATCTTAAAAAAGAACGAACTCATTTCACTTAGCCATACATTGTTCTCATAAAAAAATTGGAGAAGAAAAAATGTGAGAAACATTTTCATCATGGAACGACAATTAATGGAGAATTGACATTTATCGAAATTCACGTAACAAAACCCATTACGGCAAAATTTTTCATCCTATTTGATAATGTATGTAGTACGTCAGAATGTATGGAAAATTGCGTGAGTAGTATAATAGGGACAGTTCTGGACCACTTACCGCGGTGACCTGCCTTGAGGCGGTCGGTAAGGTAGATTTCTCTTTGGCCAACGGTGGGTTTGTGTCTGATCCCTCTTGTACCGACGGTTGAGCTCTCTCTTACCGACAGTGCAGGTTATTTAGGTTATCGATAGTGCCGGTTATTTAGGTTATTTAGGGGTCTCGAAGATTGATCGTAAGGATGGTGGGTTTGAGGTTATGTTTTTAGAGAGGCGGGTTCTGGCCCACTTGCCACGGTGACCTGCCTTGAGCCGGTCGGTAAGGTAGATTTCTCTTTGGCGTTATCTGCCAATCCGGTAGATGGCGTTGTCAATCGATTTACCCGCTGCCCGATCCCGCTCAATTGAGTGTTCTACCTTACCGACGGCAGTCTCAGATGGCGTTATCTACCAATCCGGTAGATGGCGTTGTCAATCGATTTATCCACTGCTCGATCCCGCTCAATATTTACCGACAGCAGCCTCAGATGGCGTTGCCAAGTCTCGCTGCCAATCCGGTAGATGGCGTTGTCTGCTATAGTCAATCTATTTACCCACTGCTCGATCCCGCTGAGTGAATTATGGAAAAAAATCCGATATCTCAAAGTTTGAAAAAATTCGCGGAAGAACAGCATCGAAATTTTCCCCCTCCTTCTCATACGAATAATCAGATCAGCGGAAGTACACCTTATTACGGAAAAGTTAATCCTCAACGATATGGTTTCATAAGCTATGGTTTTAAGCCTAAAAAATAGCATAAACATCGTTCTTCGTGGAAGAAATATCTGTTACGAACATCGATGGAGCGACGCTTTCTCGAACCTTGTATTACGAGTCGATAACGAATAATTTTCAAAAATCGAACGAGGAACGTTTCAGACAGCTGATCACTGACATCTTGCGGCGCTCTCTTGAACCTGGCAGAGCAATTTTACAGCCCACCATCTGACGCCCTCCTGCCTAACAGTGCTTCGGCGTTTGAAAAATCATGGATTTGAGAATTGTCGCGGTACTCTGATCTTATAATTAAATTTTGGTAGCGGCTAGATGAATGCGTTCGGCCGAACGCGTTCATGTGTGACGTCATCGATGATAAGGAAGAAAGATCAATCGGCGGCAAGATCACGTTTCACGGACCTCAAACATCCGGGTGAACCCGTTGAATCTCTTTCTGTAGAGTTTGCATTATAAGTGACAATTCTTGGAATTAACTTCTCAGAAACTAATCCTATAATTAATTTTTCTCAGCCCAGGTCAGGAGACTCAGACCTTCGGCTATTGTGATCTACAGCGACCGCCCGCAGCGTGTCACGCTAAAGTAAACATCGGCGTCTTTCCCGATCGCTCTCTCTCTCTCTCCCACGCTCTCGCTCTTCGCCACCCGGTCACGCGTCAGCACGCTCCTCCTCGACCTAAGCCCTTGGTTCAGAGCTCACTTACACCCACAGAGTATCCATTCACACGTTTCTCCCTCTCTCTCTCTCTCTCTCTCTCTCTCGAAAGCAGGTCAACCTGCAACGCTCCTGCGAAACTATTAACTGAAAATGTCGATGAAATAAAAAACGTCATTTTTACGCACACATGTTACAGATAAAAGATTTTTTTATTAAAATTATTTTATAGTATGATTTTCAAAAAGATTAATTTTTTTTACACATCTGACTGTTTAATCCTTCTCATACCCCCAGGGCAAGGTGTCGGTACAACCAAGTTGCAAGACTCTCTTATCGTCATTCCAACTCAACGATAATTTTTGCTGTTGAATTGTTTCGACCTTATGTTTTCGACTGCGTATCAAGCATTGTGTTCTCGTTATATTAGCGTGATGCAGCAAACA
Source organism: Sussaba pulchella (assembly GCA_963971145.1). NCBI lineage: Eukaryota > Metazoa > Arthropoda > Insecta > Hymenoptera > Ichneumonidae > Sussaba > Sussaba pulchella. The sequence continues at coordinate 49,815 of CAXAQZ010000188.1, forward strand.
TTTTTTGAAATCGTCAAACGTGATTTTTTTTAGCGCAGACATTTTTATACCCTTTGCGCGTTTTTTTACATTTTTCGGGGCTTTATCTATCACAATGTAAGAATACAATTTTGCTCGAAGACCCACGAATTCGGCCATAATTTTACCGTTATTTTCATCCTTCATTAGACCCAAAACTTTTTTGTTTGCCAACGGCATATCGTACTGATTTTGCATCGGATAATCGGATGTATCAAATTTATGTATATCCAACTTCATTTGCTCGTAAACGTTTTGATTGGATATATGGTAAATGAGACTGTCGGTGTCGGTGTATAATAATTTCGCGTTGTCTCGGAATACATTTTTCATGTAATTATAATGGAAATCGTAGATGTATATTTTTGATACATCGAGAATCGTAAATCCGGCGTAAATTGGTTTCATAAACTTAACCGACGGTCTATTTAATTCGATAATCACCATATCTTCGTCGAAAACGGTACAGCTGTGAAACGTTGGTCGGGCAATAAGCGCTCTTGCCCCGAACCGTCCATCCCACTTGGTCACGAGTTTTACATCTTTATGTTTGCGCGGATTTTCCATTGTTTTTCCGAAAACTGAATTGTTCATTAATTTGAAAAAATTTTTTGAAAATTCATCGACTGCTTTTTTTCGTAATTCTGTATTTAATTCGATGTATTGTTTTAGCCATGGTGTTTGATTGAATTTTAATGTTCGATGAATTTTTGTGAGAATTAAACCGAGACTCAAATATTGCTTCAAATTACGATAATGAATCACGTATTTCTGTTTGGGTAGCAAAGTCGTCATAAGTTTTGGTATTTTACACCCCGAAATGGGCGGGACAAAGTGTTCGGGGCACAGAGGCAGATCTTTATGTGTTTTATGAAGGTTTTTCGGGTACTCCAAATCCACTTCAAATATATAACCCGTCGGAGAATCATCGAGGATATTCGGTATATCCAATTCCGCCGGATCCTCCAACCACTCGAACGAACCGCGAGGCAAAGGTTGACTCATAGCCGCGCCGTATAAATTGTTTACATCGTAATACATAATGTACGATTCATCTACGTTGGGATCGTAATCAGGCATGAATCGATTGTTAGCCTTCGCATATCTATTGGCGCATTGTGCAACACCGCCTCGAATACCTTTTTCGAAAAAAAGTAGCATATCTACATCGGTGATTAATTCAAGTTCTACACCGGTGCATTTTAGCATTGCGTCGAACGCGAGTCCCGGAGCAGTGTAGTAGTGCAACGGATCCAAGTTATACGTGCTTGAACAATTACGACGGAAATTTTCAAAAATATCCGTTAACAGTAAAACGTCTGATTTGAGATACAAGTCGGAATAATCGCCGAGAGTTTGGATGTTAAATGTTTCCCAAACGTTCTGCGCATGAGCATAGTCATCGTCACTGATTTCCTCGTCGTTTAATCGCGAAAAAAACTCTTTCTTCGTCGGTAACTCTGTGTTGTCAAGTTTTTCCCATCTATCGAGATAATCGTAAGGGGAAACACCTTTTCTTGTCAATAAATTCAGCTCCGTTGCGCTAGTGCAATACTTTCTCGTTACATGTTTCTCATCATTGGGTAGATAAGATGCGAGTTTGTCAATACTAGCAGGCATGAATCTGAACGAGTCTAGGAATCGAAATTTGACAATTGTACCGTCGACGAACTTTGTGAATGATATATACTGCTCTTTGTTTACCGGTAATAACTGTATAGAACCCTCGAAGGTTGTTGCTAATGCTCTTATCAAGAAGTGTGAGTCATAGCCAGATAAATTATGAAATATCACTGGGATGACGTGAGAATTTGTATAATTTAAATTACACTCTTGATGAGCGGCGCCTCGAAATTTCCCTGTGAAATGACAATGATCGCGTACTCTAATATTTTCAGGCGTAAACGATTTTTCGCAAATATGACATTCCGTTGCCGAATAAAAAATCCGATTCATCTCTGGAGTCAATTTTTCCATCGCTACGATTTGTTTTAAGCGCGCATCTACTTCGAAAGCTATTTTTTTCAATTCTTCGACGAATAATTGTATGCAGTTATCGCTTCGAAAAGATTTATAACCCGAGATCGCATCGGAATAATTGCATTGAAGATAAAACCCTATGCTATAAGGCACATGAGTTTGATAGCTGACACTATTTTTCCCGCATCTTGTATTTGTGGGCCGCAGAAGACATTCGAGATCGGCGTATATCGCAAATGGTGCTGCTATCTTGTTTTTAAAATTGTTAAATTTCATGATCGATTTACCCTCCTCTGGTAGAACGATTCTACAGTTATTATGATTGATGCAATCAATTTTATGATTTTCGAGACGACTTTCAGTCTGAAAATGACTCAAGCATCTATCACAAATAAAAATTTTTCCATCGTGCTTCGATATTTGAGAGGAAACTAATCGTGAAAGATTTTTAATCCAAGCAAAGTGATGAATTACAGTGTCATCCTCTTTGTCAAATTCATTGGTGGTATTTATCATAAGTAAATGTATGGTAGGTGAAATTGATAGATCAGGCCGATGCTTACTTAGATAAATAGGTTCGATCTCATTTTTCTTACGTCTTTCCGGAACAGCAATACCGTAAATATTAATAGATAAATTGTTCATCTTTTCAAATCGTGGCACATTTTTGAGTGTCATTGGAAATTCAAAACCTTCATACGTCAACACGTCCTTGAAATGCGGATACGATGTTTTCCGGTCGCTGTGCGTTGTTGCAGGCGAGAGGGCTGCTACCACCGACCAAAGGAAGCAATACTCGTCATTATTGATGATATTTACGACTGCGTGCTTCTTCAGGATATCTTTGGGTAAAGAAACGAACGTTGACAATCCTCCACGTAGCGGCACATATTTATTTATGTTGACAGTGAGATAGCTTATTTCACTGAGACTCCATCCAGATCCCTTCCCCTCATGATCTTGAATTTTTTGCATCAGAGGTTCTTTCACAAAGTCTTTGAACCATTCCTCGAGATTCGTTGTGGGAAAAATAGCTTCACTCGCAGTGTTAAAACTTCTATCCTCTTCCACGATTCCATCAATTTTCGTTAAATGGAATTTTCCCGAGAAAATCACGTTCACCTTAAGATTTCCAATTTCTTTCACTGTTTTCATCAATTGAGGGATGATTAAGGCTTTTCCATCATCAAGAAAATTGCCGACGTCTTTGTAACCGAGGTTGAGCACCAATCCAGTTCTTATACGTCGCTTAAAAGCTGTCTCCGTATCATGCCACTCCACTTTATTCGATGCACCACCAGCACCGCTTCTTTGAAATTTTCTTGTCAAAGATATGACCGCTGATATAGTCGTTTGAATTCGCATTTTTTGATAAACCGTAAGCGAATCATCTTCACGTAAAATATCACTCAACAGCGCTACATTTTCCTCCCCCGCCTTTATACACCGTTCTCTTTCACATGATTTATCATTGGCACGCGCTTGATTCATAAAATCGATCAGTTTTTCACATGTCACAATCGCTCGATCGGCAAGATGTTTTTTTTCCACTTTATTCGATGCACCACCAGCACCGCTTCTTTGGAATTTTCTTGTAAGAGATATGAGTGCTGATATAGTCGTTTGAATTCGCATTTTTTGATAAACCGTAAGCGAATCATCTTCACGTAAAATATCACTCAACAGCTCTACATTTTCCTTCCCCGCCTTTATACACCGTTCTATTTCACATGATTTATCATTAGCACGCGCTTGATTCATAAAATCGATCAGTTTTTCGCATGTCACAATCGCTCGATCAGCAAGATGCTTTTTACGCTCAGCCATTTCGACAGAGACTGACCCAATATGATTAAACCGCAACTGAGCCTCCGCGAGGAATTTATCGATGATTATAGTTCCGCGGAAGGGTCAAACGAGGAATGAGACAGAGAGAGAGAGAGAGAGACGTGCGGATGTTTACTTTAGCGAGACGCGCCGCAGACATATCAGATTACCTCTCGGAGAAGTTTTCTCCTATCAGCAGTCAACCCGATCGCAAAAATGGTTTGGCCCCCCGCATGAACCTCTTCTGGGAAATGGTGTTCTTTGGAGGTCATTTTAGCGGCACAATAATTCATACTTAATTAACTTATATCTCGCTTGTCAAACAAAGCGGCAGGGGTCGAGAAATCTGCGCACAACGTACGCTTCTTTCATCAAGCGTGATAATCTTATCACACCATTCAATTTGGTCGTTGTAACATGATATGGTTTTTCTATGAATACTACGGATCTCACTTTTATTATTTGGTGGTCCATTGCGTGTGTGTGTGTTTTGTTTATGCCCAACAAGTACATAGAATCATTCCATGTGCGTTTGTGGGTTCTGTTTATGCTCAACAGGTCCGTTGCATCTATGCGTGTGCGCGCGCGCGCGTGTGTGTGT
>CAXAQZ010000189.1:2500-21616 GCA_963971145.1 Sussaba pulchella
GTGCGCACTCTAGCTTGCGCAATTATCGAGATATCCAGCTGAAATTTGGTACAAAGTCGCACTATTATTGGAAGATGTTTTGTATTAAATTCAGGCAAAATCCATCCAAGCGTTTAAATTTGATGCGACTTTCAATTTTTTAAATTTGACATGGAATTCACCTTATATTTATTTTGGACTAGATCGATTCACGAACGGATTTTATATGAAAACAAGGGTGCGAATTGGGACCTCGCACATTGCTTCCTCATAATTGTTAACATTTGCCAAAGCTTCCTCTCTGAGGAAGCCAAAATTGATCGACAAAGTTCCTTATAGAGGAAACTCTGGCAAATGTAAAAAATTATGAGGAAGCAATGTGCAAGGTTCCATTTTTTCTACTTTACCCTCATCCATTGAATCCAATTGAAAATTATAAATGTATTACGTGATGGTTATTTTGTATCATCGTTATTAATGAACAAAACTTTTTTGTCGACCTTATGATTTTCCATTGCAAGTGAGTGTCATATATCTCCATTTATATCAACCGCATTACCCTAAATGGAGCCTCTTAACTGTGCATATAGCATGGGCAAGTCAGACACTCTCGCTAGAATGTATATGAAATTAAGGATTCACGAAAATAACTTTCACAAAATACAAAAAGATGGAGCGTCATGATTAAAAATATATTTATCATCATTTGAATAGTACATGCGAAATTATTACAGAATTATTCCACTAGAATGTATATGAAATGAAGGACTTACGAAAATAACTTTCACAATTACAAAAAAACGAATTTTTATTCCAAAACAATTCGACTAAAAACAATTCGACTAAAAACAATTCGACTAGAAACAATTTGACTAAAAAAATTCGACTAAAAACAACTCGACTAAAACAATTTGACTAAAAACCCTTCGACAGATTTTTGGGTACTCGGGAATTTAGGGTTATTCGTTAGTTTTTTTATTTATTTTTGGGTACTCGAGGGTTTAGGGTTATTAGTGAGTTTGTCAATTTATTTTTGGGTACTCGGGAATTCAGGGTTATTAGTGAGTTTTTCAATTTATTTTTGGGTACTCGGGGAGGTAGGGTTATTAGTTCGTTTTTTGAAATTCATTTTTGGGCACTCGGGGATTGAGGGTTATTAGTTATTTTTTTTTATTTATCTTTGGGTACTCGGTAGGGTGGTTCTTAATCGGGTGATGTCGGAATTTTCGTGGTTTCCGCCCACAAAAGTAATCAACATAAATAGAAAAAAAATTGGGCGCAAGCGAGAATTTGTCTGATAAGCCTAACAACTGTCGCATCGCAATCGAATTTTATACGGAAAAATGCATGCATTCGGAATTTTGTTGGGGAAATTTTTTATTACTTCAAAACTATACACGATAAAAAAAATTTGCTCTCACAGCATTGTAGGAAATTTGATGTTCTACAAAAAAGGTCTCTTGTAAAATTTCCGTGAATCGAATATTTATGACGTAAAAATGGCTTTTCATAGCTGGCTCAAAAAAGCCATTTTTTGCGAATTACGTAATAATTATCAGATTCACGATAATTTTATAAAAGACCTTTTTTGTAGAGCATTCAATTTCCTACAAGATTGTCGCATGAAATTTTCTTACCATGTAAAGTTTTTTCTGCTTTTTTGAGCCAGCCATGAAAAGCAATTTTTTTGCAAAATACGTAATAAATATTAGATTCACGAAAGTTTTACAAGAGACCTTTTTTGTAGAGCAATAAATTTCCTACAAAATTGTAAGAGATCATATTTCTATCGTGTATGGTTTTGAAGTAATAAAAAATGTCCCCAACAAAATTCCAAATGCATGCATTTTTCCGTATAAAATTCGATTGCGATGCGACAGTTGTTATTGGACAAATTCCCGCTTGCGCCCGATTTTTTTTCTATTTATGTTGATTACTTTTGTGGGCGGAAACCACGGAAATTCCGACATCACCCGAATAAGAACCACCCTAGTACTCGGGGTATCAACCGAGCATGCCTGACGACGCGGCTGCTTAGGGGATCTCAACTTGGTCCCTTCGTTCGTAATTGCTATAATAAATGAACAGTACAAAGTTGGCGCAATTTTAAACCCATCTCGTTGCATGGACGGAATTATAGAAATTTGATACCTATTTAATAATAATAATTATTATTATTATTGTACATAATACTTATACATTCACGATATAATAAATAAGACAGTTTAAATATTAATAAATAAGCAACATTATAATCCCAACCGATATGGTGGTAATTATATGAAAAGATGTAATTTTGGAGCCATCTGTTCGCGACGGCGGGCGCTGGGCGCCGGGCGACTCGCAGAATAATTCGTTAGAAATCTAATTAGCCGATCCTGGACCGATACTCGGCCGAGTGTCGGACAAACATGACTTATATCGTGAATGTATAAGTATGATGTACAATAATAATAATAATTATTATTATTAAATCGGTATCAAATTTCTATAATTCCGTCCGTGCAACGAGATGGTTTTAAAATTGCGCCAACGTTACCAAGTTGAGATCCCCTAAGCAGCCGCGTCGTCAGGCATGCTCGGTTGATGGCGCGCGCATCTAGTTTTAACAAACAGGAATGATACATATCTCTTGTCGGTAAGGCGGACTGTAGATCTGGCAAAATCGCCGAGGTAGACTGCGCTGAGTTAGACTGCCCCAAGTAAGACTGCGGCGAGTAAGACTGTCCCAAGTAAGACTGCGCGGAGTAAGACTGCCCCGAGGTAGACTGTCCCCATCCCTTTATGTTAAGGTGGTCGGAAGTTTAGGGTTATTACTTAGTTTTTTTATTTATTTTTGGGTACTCGGCGGTTTAGGGTTATTAGTTAGTTTTTTTATTTAATTGTGGGTTATTCATTGATTTCGGGTATTTAGACTATTTTAGCTAAGTTTATTGTGGATTTTTGTCTTATTTTGGGGTGTTCTATACGAAAAGTGCATCAAATCGCGGCGCCACGATTATCGTACTCGTGCCCCCGATTTGACGCACTTTTCGTATAGAACATCCCAAAATAAGACGGAAATCAAGAATAAAATTATTATCAGTCGAATTGTTTTGGTCGAATTATTTTAGTCGAATTGTTTTTATTCGAATTGTTTTTATTCGAATTGTTTTTATTCGAATTGTTTTTGGTCGAATTGTTTTTAGTCAAATTGTTTTAGTTGAATTGTTTTTTAGTCGAATTGTTTTTTAGTCGGATTGTTTCAGTCGAATTGTTTTTAGTCAAATTGTTTTCGTCGAATTGTTTTAGTCGAACTGTTTTTAGTCGAATTGTTTTAATCGAATTGTTTTAGTCGAATTCTCCGCAAATCAGTGTCTGACTTGCCCATGCTATATGCACAGTTAAGAGGCTCCATTTAGGGTAATGCGGGTGATATATATGACGCTCACTTGCAATAGGGAATCGTAGGGTCGACCAAAAAATTTAGTTGATTAATAACGATGATAAAGAATAACCATCACGTTATACATCCATAATTTTCAATTAGATTAAATGGATGAGGGTAGAGTAGAAAAAGTGGAACCTTGCACATTGCATCCTGATAATTTTTTACATTTGCCAGAGTTTCCTCTATGAGGAACTGTGTCGATCAATTTTGGCTTCCTCATACAGAAAGCTTTGGCAAATGTAAAAAATTATGAGGGAACAATGTGCAAGGTTCCAATTTGCACCCTTGTTTTTATATAAAATCCGTTCGTGAATCGATCTAGTCCAAAATAAATATATGGTGAATTCCATGTCAAATTTAAAAAATTGTAAGTCGCATCAAATTTATGGTATTACTGGATGGATATTCATAAATGTCAAAAATTCTTGAAAATTTAAGGAATGATAGTTTTTGATTAAATAGTAATTCATGAATTATTTCAGATTTTTTCACTGAATGGTTTAGTAGTTATAAATTTGTCAATTTAACACGGTCTCTTATGGGAGAACAGCTTCTGCAGACGTAAATGGCTGCAAAACGAATGGAACTAAATGTCAGAAAATTCTGAAAATATTATATCATCAAGATTTAAGATTAAGCGATTGATTATGCTAAGTTTCAAATCAATCGTCTGCGTAGTTCTCGAGAAATTTATTAAAGTAATGAGGATTATCGCCTTATTTTGAATTATGCTGTGTAGACGTGGCAACGTTGTAAAGTACTATGATGATTATTCTGTCAGTATAGTAGTCCATGCCAATGGCCGGTTTTGTCACCTTTGGATGAAGTTATCCGCAACGTAACCTATACGTTTTCCCTTTTTTTTCAATAAATAAGATTGCTGATTAATTTATGTTGTTGATTGTTTTTTTAGGTGTGAAAATTATATGTAGTCAAATTGTATTCCATTCAATTTTTTTAAACACAATAAGGAGGTGAGAAACCGAAAAAATAAAACGATATGATATTTATTTTGCTGTCTTATTGTTTACATTTTCTTCGAAATAATGACAAACGTTCATTATAGTTTTCCGTTGAAAGCTCATCTTTTCCCCCGTCGAACTTGGCTGACTAATCAGCTGAATTAAACCAGCTTTGCCATGAAGGACGTAGGTATCACGTAATTTTTCCATTGTTAACCTAGCTTTTGCCATCTTTCTTCGAATACTCTCACCAACATACTTTTTTATCGGAGATAAACTCTTCATTATTTGATTCTCGTTTTCCAATTGCATCCAATGTTCGATTTGATCAGCGAATGATATCATATGCTCACGTATGATTGGATTTGTGATGCCCAGTTTTTTCAAAATTGTAGACGAAATTTCACAATCGTGTAAAGCATTGTGAGCACCTGTGAGACAGATGTTCAGATCCTTTGCCAAATCAGAAATGGAACATTTTTTCCTTTCCGTCTTTCGTCTTATGATATGTAAAGTGTCAGCAAATCCCTCAATCACCTCTTTGAATTCGTCAAACAAAGAACAGGTTTGAACAGCCTTGATCAGCCTCGGTCCATCAAACTTTAAATTGTGGACTGCAATGCAACATTTACTGTCGAAAAATGACAGCCATTTATGCAAATCGCTTAATGCAGCTCTCAGCGGAACATAATCCAGTGCCAAACCATTGTGGAAAAGTTCACCGTAGGAATTCGTTAGGCCGTGAACTGCAGTTGCTGATTCAGGAATGGGCTTTACTGGTTTGACATAGACCGAATAGCTTTTGGGTTCGCACTTTGCAGCAATTTGTAAAATATCGCAGTTTCCCTCAAGACCACTAGTTTCTAAATCCAAAAAAACAACACGAGTAGCGTCGAGGTTTTCGTCTTCAGACTCGGAATGATTTTCGGTGACTGGGATCGCTGGTTCCGTGAGCAGTCCACAATTAGACTGATAAGTGACACCTTCAGCGTTTTCCTTCCTATGACGAAGTGCTGTACGAAGTATCTTCAACCTATTTCGCCTTTTCTTCCAGGCAGGGTCCTGATATCGTACTCGATTTCGATTCACTATCTCGTTTATTTTCGACACATGCCGCGTATGATGTTTCCCTGGAGACATCAATAGGTGTTTCGCAATTTTTTGTGTATAGCCTGCGCCAAGGTTCTTTTGAGCAACCACACATGCAAAACGATAATCTGCAGAGGCAGTGAGGCTGTAACACTTTGATTTCGGTGCCTTACTTGCCATTGAAGAATTCAAACTCTCATTCCTATTACTTGAGGCTCCAGACGAGAATTTTTGCGCATTATTAGCTAATTTATAAAAAATATCTTTCAAGTCCTCAAATAATGTTGGATCGTGAAAACCTCCGGGGATGATTGTGTGATCGTAATTTTCTTTGTCTTGGACGTAACCACACCATTCTCCACACTGTGTATGATCATTGAACACATGATGAGATATGGACCGAATTGCAGCTGCCATGTCTTTGCTGTTGCCTTTGTTTTGTGCCACGGCATTCGTAAAACATCTATGGAGATAGGTGATCGCACTATTCTTCAATTCAGCGTGATTTTTTTGTTGATTGTAAAGCGCTTTCTTCACTCCGCCAGCAGCATGGTTGATATCTGATTGCTTCAAGATATCGTGATTACTTGCAGCTCGGCAGGCGGCGATGGTAGAGCTGTCATCATCACCAACTAATACACCCACCTCAATGTTTTGCTCTTTCAAAATGGAACTTTCAACAATCAATTTTTTAGCGACATGTGGTTCCATTGCCTTGGTTATGCTCCGGAGGATTGCTATTGTTGTCACATTTTTTACATTTCCGATTACATGTGGAATAATCCAACACTAAACCAGTCATGCCCCCTATAGCAGCTCCATATCCATTCAAGCTATCGTAATTTCGACCTGTTCCTCGCTTGCTCCAGCCCATATCGTAGGACGCAATAATTCTGATGATAGCATCATTAAAAGTTGTTGGAGTGCAAGGATCATGCAAAGGAGCGTTTGGATTCGCTGAGGTATCAAGTCTTGACCATGCATAAACGGGTGTTGAGGGATGGGATTCTGGGTTTATAAAGTTGGACTGATAATTTTCAGGCCTGAAACAGATGGGAGACGGAACAATTGGAATGGGAATCGGACCATCATGGCAATGAGACGAAAATTCGATAAATCTTAATTATATTTTTTCAAAAAGTACAATTAAACGGTTGAAAGTGTAAAGAGTAAAAAAAAAAAGGAGTTACAATACATAGAAATATACAATTCTTAACTTATAGAAGACAATTAGGAAAAAAACTCCATGGAAAAATAAAATGAAAATTCCATGATTTTCTTGTCATTTTTTGATGATTATCTCAATGTGATAGAAGAAAATGTGGAGATCAAGAATTTTCACGAAAATTTGTTACTGAACTTCAACCGAACAAAAGAGAAACAGGGTGAAACGTACCCCTAATACCATTGATAATCATTATTTTGCCCTTTCGCTATGTTGAAACATAATTAAACTACAAATTCATCATTATAAAGTATGTAATCAATGACTAAACTACAAAAGTAGCCAAATAATAATTAATAAATAACACGAAAAATTATGGCTACACCAAAGCCAAAAATTTAGCACAATTTCTTCGAAATATTCTTTCTTCGTATTGATTTGGAAAATTATTAATTTATCAGGAGGAATATTTCGAAGGAATTATGTTAAATTTTTGGCTTTGGTTTAGCCATCATTTCATATTTTATATACTCGGTATTATTTGGCTTCTTTTGTAGTTTAGAGTGTATTGATTACATAATTTATAAGCATGAATTTGTAAATAAATTTCATTTAAACATAGCAAAAGGTTAATGGCAAATGGCAAAATAGTGATTATCAATGTTAGGGATAATTTGCACCCCGTTTTCCTTTTTTCCGGCTGAAGTTCAGTAACAATTTTTTGTGAAAATTTCTATTGCCGCGTGGCACAGTGAAGGAATTAATTTAGTTTCATGATTTCGAATACAATAACTGCATTTACAGAGACTTCTCGATGACTTTCATATTTTCGATGGTCATTTTTTTCTCCAGAGCAGCCGCATCTCTACAACTTTCCTTAGCGACTTCTTCGGCTGTCGATCCAATTTCAGCTTCATATTTTTTAAATGTCTTGAAGTCCGGACACGGAATATCCATGCATGCGCATAGTTTGCTGAGCTGCGTATATCCCATGCCGCTATGCAATATTTCTAAAAAAATATGTAAATTCAGTAAATTACGAACTTCTACATGATCTAATAGTTAAATGAAATCTATACAAACCGATCATGGCCTTCGAATTTATGTCGAATCGAGCAAATTTTCTATTGTCTGAAAACACATGTTGTTTTCCGGTGGCGACTTCGTTCAAAATCAAGCACTTGTGGCACCGCACGGCCAAAATTGAGCCAAATCCACGCCGCACTTCGTTCTCGATATTCTCCAAGGACAATGTTTCCTTGCAAAACACACACCACAATTGAGAGCCAAGGTTTTTTAATTCAACGATTCGTCGACCATCCGAATCATCGAGCTCCTCCAGCGTACGTTCGCTCTCTTCCTTTTCAAACTCATCTTCCTCTCTATGGGACGCCTGCTCTTGTGTAATAACAATATTCGCTGAGTGCACGGGTTTATACTTGTTGCCTCTTCCAAGTTCTTGAACGCTCATTCGACCATCATACTCTTTTTTCTTCACAATTTTTCTTTTCCACCGATATACTTTCGACATTTTCTGTCAAAAATTGATCACGCTATTCCAGGTTAGAGTTTCGAGCAAAGCAGCAGCAACACGGAGAGCACAACATATGGATCGACCGGTCGAACAGTGCTACCACCGATAAAAAAAAAATGTCAGAGTGCGACGTTGTCGCGCTTACCAGTCAATTAATAAGATAGTGAAAATTTTACTTTAACCATTAATTAATTAGCAATCATTAGAAGAATCAATATATATTGCGTTCCTAGGTAATTATTGATAATAATAAAATGATCTGAACGTATTAATTGAATATTTAAATTAGAAAATTTTTTTTTCGGACAGTTGAAACAGTTGTACAGTTGTTGTGCCCCGCAATTTTCAAGTATATTTTTGCCATTATATATTTATATGAAAAATGAATTCACGAAACAATTATATGTTTCTCACGATATAATTGTTTCTCATGATCGAACATCGCTGACTCCAAGTCAGGCGACACGATACTTCCCTTGCAGACAGATAAATATTAAAATTATAAAGAATAAAATAAAACAAAACCGCATACGCGAAGTAACGGAAATACGGATTTCCGTTACAACAACTGAATCCTTTTCGAAAGACCGTGCCCTGACAGTGCTGACAAAGAATCATGCGACTGGCTGGGAACGGCAAACTGCAAAATCAGCTTTTCGACGACGAGCCTCGAAGAACCGAAAGCTCGCCATCGAAAAGTCAGTCTTGAACGAAAGATCAAGTCGAACGGTCCTCTGATCATCAGACTCCCGTGCCGCGATAGAATTTCCTCGTCGATACTTTGTAAAAAGCGCGAATAGAAATATCTAATAGAAACCCGCGGCGCGGTAAGCGTGATACGTCGCACCGCGATAATAAAGTGTTAGTCCGAGTCATCGAGAATAACATCTGCTGTGTAAAAACCCAAAAACCATAATAAATTCAAAGCGTGTCTGTATTTTATGAGTTAATACTTATTTGTGGCAAGAGATCCCGACTTATCCCTCCTGACCCGTAATCTGAAGATTCGAGGAGACACGGGTCATCCGGGGGACACAACATTGGTGGCAGCGGTGGGATCTGCCATAATAACTCTAAAATCAGTGCGTTTTCGAACCCTTCCATACGCATTCAATACAGGAAGGCTTCATACAGCCACGCGGACCCGAGCTTGACGAGTTGGTCTACGCTCGCGACGTATCCCCAGCGTCGAAGTTCCCGACACGCAGTTGTCGTGGAATTCGCCTGGAAGGCGGAATCGTGATATAAAATATCGACATAGTCCGCGATAAATTAGAACCGCGATAAGAAATTTTCCGAAAAGTGAACGTTACATTTTTATCCGGTTACACGGCACCGGATCAGAACAGTGTTTGCGGTGCGCGTGGTGTACCAGTGTCAAAATCCCGACACCGAAGCTGTCGAGGCATTTTACCTGGTTGTGCGGTGCAGTGATAGTGAATCAGCTGTGCCTGCACGATACTCGGGGTTAAATTCCGGAAGTGCACATCGCGAGAATTTACCCGGGTGCAGCGGCCACACCATTGTGACGCAACAGTGCAATCGGTGCAGAGTCGTGTGCGAAAGTCCAGCGCTCTACGCGACACGCGGTCGTCGCGGTACAGCCTGGTTCTCCTACCGCGCAGTAGTATCTGCCGTAGTGAGATAATCGAGCCGCCTGAGAAGCATACGTCGGAGGGTCAAGGACAAGGACGAACCGGACACCAAGGGGCTCAAGGAAAGGCAGCGGAAGGAACCACGGCCGACCGTTTCAAGGATCAACAGAGATCATCAAGGAAACGCAGCGGAATGGATCAAGGCCGACCGTTTCATGGATCATCAGGGATCATCCACCTGTAAGTGGCAGTACCTAATCTTATCATATAAACCTATCAAAGCCAAATTACAATTTATTCCGATGTCCGCGAAGATTTAGTAGAAGAAAGATTTGTAATACAATATTTCGGATTGGTATTAACAGTGACAGAAAAGATAATCTGTTTACGCGGCAATCGTAGTAATAATACGCGAGAGAGAAAAGCCCACGCAGCGTGGCACATGACAAACGCTTCGAACAAAATTAAATTAAATTCAGCCAGAATTAATTCTCAACAAATAAAACGCGGAATAATCGAATCAGGCGAGAGGTAGAAGATTAGGTAAACGCAAAATAAAAGTTTGATAAATCTATCAAAGGGAAAATTTGAATGAATAAAATATGGAAAACAACAGGCGAAATGACCCGCGACTCGCGCATTCCTTTGACTCGACCTTGCCCGGGCAAGCGGTAGGGGCAGCGGCCGGGCTAGATGCTGCGATTGGCGACATCACATTTCGCACAAACGACGCGCTAAACGTCCTGTCGCCGACGGGGCGCTTGCCCCAAGCTCGCCAAACGACGATGTCGGAAAGTTTCCGGCAGATGGGGGTAAATGAGAGGCGCGGTACGGATTTCCTGGATACGAGTGACCCTGACCGAGATCAGCGCCGTCGGGCGCGACGTCGTGTCACGGACGAAATGATCGACGAGGAGATCTTGCGCCTCCGTGATGAGGCCTCGGGTCTTCCGCCAGCGAACACCACCGTACGGCCAGTCGCGCCCAATCTCGGGGCAATACCGAAAACGCGAAGAATCGACGACGACGACGGTAGAGATTCGGGTCGAATGTTTCGCGACGCTGTGAACGTCGACACGCATCGACGCCCCCGCGACACGTCGAGATCAGCTCGACGCGACTTGGCTGAGACGCTTCAGGGCGTCAATGCCGAACCCTACGAATTAATCAGGGACCTTGAAGAACAGAATGCCGAATTAAGGTACCGATTAGAACGATTGGAAGAAAGACTATCGGAAGGAAGGACGTCGAGACCGTGGAACCGCCGACAAACCGGATTCTCGGGCGAACGACGGACCGTGGAACTCGGGATGGCAATGAAACAGGTCCCGAAATTTTCCGGAGAAGGTCCTGACGAATTAGACCAATTGCTACGCGCTTGCCAAACCGCTCACGATCGAGTTCCATACGAAGACCACGAAGTCTTCGTAGAATTCGTCATATCGGGGCATATTACCGGCAGGCCGTCGCAGGACCTGAAACATAAGAATATTAAAACTCTAGAAGAACTTAGGACAGAGCTGAAGATGCTGTACGGAAAGCGTAAGTCACTGGCAGCTCTACAATTGGAATTCAACTCCCTGCGGCAGAATCAGGGCGAAACTGTCGCGACGTACGCATCGAGGGTAGAACAGGTGACGGTCGACCTCATAGGAAAGTTGTGCGAAGGAATATCAACCCCTGGTGAGGCGCGGACGATCGAAACCATTACCCGACGAAGTGCACAGGCCAACTTCGAGAATGGACTACATGGCCAAGTGCAAACGATCGTGCGTGCTCGAAACTTTACGACGCTACACGAAGCCGTAGTCGGAGCCATCGAAATAAGCGAGATGATGTTACCAAAAGGAAACGGAGGAGCGCAAGGCTCCAACCAACGCCGTAGTTACAACAACAATAACAACAACAACAACGGCAACAACGGCAACCAACGCCGGAGCTACAATAACGGTAACAATAACAACAGCAATGGCAATAAAACCTGTTATCATTGCGGAAGCGGAGGCCACTACCAAAGAAACAACGGAAACGGTCAACAGTCGCAAAATAGCAACAAGAAGAATTACCAGAACAACCAACAAAAGACGGGGCAAGATGACGCGTCGACAAAGCTAACGTTGGGCTCGCTATCGATCAATCTAGTATCGATAAGCGACCAAGAGTCGACGTCGGACGCCTCGGAAGAGGAGGAAATGCAAATCATGCAAGTCTCAATCCCATCAGAGTTGTCGGGCAGCGACTTCGACATCGAGTCTCCGAGTTCGGCCAACGGTATAATCACCCTGAAAGCCGACACCGGGGCTCAGTGCTGCGTCATCAGACGAGACTGTCTGTTGCCTCAAACGACGATCGAAAAAACAAAAGTGACCCTGAAGGGCGTATCGGGAAGGACTATCCACCCGGTATGCAAAGCAGAGGTCATCCTAGAAGTACCAGAGGTCACAGTGCGACACTGGTTTTACGTCGTCGAGGACGACGTGCCGTTGAGCGTTAACGGACTTCTCGGTATGGATTTCATAAGGAAACACCATGCCGATATCCTCGGTGGCGAGGTTCTGAAATTATACGGACACAGTATGCCACTGATAGACGGAACCGAGAGGGTTACTTTGCCCCCGCGGAGCGAAACAATCGTCCACGGGAAAACGAAGAGCAAAACCATCGGTTTCGTGTAGAAATACGAAATCGAAAAAGAAATTCTCGTCGGTGCCTGTGTAACGCCACCGAGAGGAAACAGCTGTGCAGTTAGCATAGTAAATACCAGCGACCGAGCGCACACAGTACTACGACCCGTAGTGCAACTCGAGCCGCTAGGTGATAGCGCGACCGAGTCGCTCAGCGTAGGTACGCTGCGCGCGGGCAGAGGGGTCGAGAGGCTCGACCGACTGCGAGACGAACTCGATCTCGCACACCTCAATGCCGAGGAATTATCGTCGCTCGAAGAAATAATACAAAAATTCGAGGACATATTCCACCTTCCGGGAGACGTGCTTCCGTGTACAGACAAAGTCGAACACTACATCCTCTTGAAGGAAGGTATGTTACCGACAAAAGTACACCCGTACCGCCTTCCCGAAGCTCATAAAAAAGAAGTAGAACGACAAACGGAAGAAATGTTGTCCGACGGCATCATACAACCGAGCAAAAGCCAATGGAACGCGCCATTGCTGGTTGTGGCAAAGAAACCAGACGCCAACGGGCAACGACGAATGCGAGTCGTGGTAGACTTTCGTAAACTAAACGAAGCAACCATCGGAGACTCGTACCCACTGCCTAATATTAACGAAATATTGGACCAGCTGGGAAGGGCAAAGTATTTTTCTACTCTCGATCTTGCATCGGGATTTCATCAAATTCCAATGGCCAAGAGAGATAAAGAAAAAACCGCTTTCTCGACCCCGCAAGGGCATTTCGAATACAACCGAATGCCCTTCGGACTAAAAAACGCTCCCCCGACGTTCCAAAGGCTGATGAACACAGTGCTAGCGGGACTGGACGGGATAAAATGCTACGTCTACCTGGATGATATCGTCATCCACGGTAAGACCCTGCAGGAGCACAACGGTCGACTCGCAGAAGTTTTTCAACGCTTGCGAGAAGCGAAATTGGCCCTTCAACCGAGTAAATGTCAACTAATGCGAAAAGAAACGCATTACCTCGGCCATATAATTTCAGAAAAGGGCGTACAAGCAGACCCCGAAAAAATAGCGGCTGTAAAAAATTTCCCAATACCAACCACCGTTAAGGGAGTACAATCCTTCCTTGGGTTGGCCGGCTACTACCGAAAATTCATAAAAAACTTTTCAAGCATTGCGAAGCCCCTCACGGAATTCGTGCGGAAGGACGAAGCGTTCGTATGGACCGCCGTCCGAGACGCGGCGTTCGAGGAGCTAAAAAGCGCAATGACTACGGCACCGATACTCCAATACCCGGATTTCGGTAAGCCATTTGTAGTTACGACCGATGCGTCAGACAGGGCCATCGGAGCGATATTATCGCAAGGGGAGGTCGGGGACGACCTTCCGATATGTTACGCGAGCCGTACTCTGTCGAAGGCCGAGCTCAATTACACAACGACCGAGAAAGAACTGCTCGCGATCGTGTGGGCAATTACACAGTTCCGACCTTACGTTTACGGTACACGTTTCAAGGTGGTAACGGACCACCAACCCTTAACTTGGCTATTCGGTGTAAAAGACCCCGGTTCTCGACTCATGCGTTGGAAAATTAAATTATCCGAGCACGAGTTCGATATAGAATATAAAGCGGGAAAGAAAAACACGAACGCCGACGCATTGAGTAGAATATGCGCGGTGACAAGAAGCCAAGAGAAGGAGAAGAAGGGGCACACTGCGCGGGAAAGAGAGAGAAATAACTCTTCCGGCATGGCCACACACACAACGATCCCCATGGCAACCGAGAACGGCGCGAGTGGGGACAGCGCGGACAGCCGTGCGAAAGGAACGGGCGAGAAGAGCGAGAAAGCAAGCCTCGCGCCGTGCGACAGCGAAACCAACGGTGCAGCGAGTGAGGGATCCGGCGGCTCGAGCCGCCGGGCAGCGGTCAGCGGACGGCTACCCGTGACTGCGAAAGCGGAGAGCGGGGAGGACAGCGATACGGAGACGGAACACAGTAGTGACGAGGACAGCTGTATTAAAGACAAGCGCAGCGTCCACAGTAGCGTAACGTGTCCCAGCCCCGAAGAACGGAGAATTATAATGAAAGAATATCATGATGCTCCTTTAGGTGGTCACCAAGGAGTAAAAAGGACTCTATCTCGGATCCGAATCAAATACGAATGGCCCGGAATCCGAGAGGAGGTGGGGGATTATATATCCCGCTGTTTAAAATGCCAAAAGAATAAACTTAGGAGAAAGGAGCGAGCGCCAATGATAATTACGGACACTCCTGAAAGATCCTTCGAAAAAACCGCGGTTGACATAGTCGGTCCCTTACCCGAAACATCTCGGGGAAATAAATACGTCCTGACGTTCCAGGACGCACTTACCAAGTATAGCGCAGCTATGGCTATACCAAATCAGGAAGCTAATACCATCGCTAAAGTTTTTACCGAGGAAATAATATGCCGATACGGAACCCCAGAAACCGTTCTCTCCGACCAGGGCAAAAATTCCCTCAGTACCATTTTCAAGGAAGTGTGCAGGCTGCTGCACATAAGGAAAATACAAACGACCGCATACCATCCCGAAAGCAACGGGGCACTCGAGCGGTCGCATCGCACACTCGCAGAGTATTTACGTCACTTCATCAACGAAGACCAGAGCGACTGGGACGAGTGGCTCCCATACGCAATGTTTACGTACAACACCACCCCTCACACCGCGACCGGCTTATCACCGCACGAGCTGGTGTTCGGCCGTGAAGCCGAGCTACCGACAGCGGTGAAACAAGAGCCGCGTAGCACCTACACATACGATGACTACGCGAGCGAACTGCGCGAGAGGCTGAGAGCTGCATGCACTATAGCGAGAGAACGACTACAGAGCGGTAAAGAAGAAGCGAAACTCTCTTACGACAAGGGAGCGAAGCCAACAGAGCTCCGCGTCGGAGACCGCGTATTCCTAAACGACGAAACAATCCGACGCGGAAGGTCGGCAAAGTTAACACCGAAGTGGACAGGTCCTTATCAAATAATAGGACAGCCCACTCCGGTTACGTTTGAAATACAAAAAGGAAGGAAAACCTTAAAAGCACACGCTAACCGGCTGAAGATCGCCGTAGAGCATTAGAAATAAATAAATAAATAAATAAAAAAATAAACAAAAATATTTCTCCATCTACTGGACAGGGCTCCACTGGATATTTCTATAGACATTTTTAACGAAACCTCGAGACATATCGAGACGAACGAGAAAACCCCTAGAACTCTCATCAAGAAAATGGCGTAGAGTCTCACCGACAGTTCAGGTCATACAAATGTCGAACAACGACCTTCCGAAACGCAGATTCGAAGAAAATGTGCACGTGTGTTACGCAGCGTTGCCGGTGCAACCATTGACCGAATAAGCGCCGTGCGAAACACAACCATACGCGAAAATACGTCCCGATAGCGAAATCGGATGCGAGGAACGGGCCGCGAATTTAGAAGTAACAGTTAAAATAACCATGCTACAACCGGGTAGATGGCTACGCGTGGCGCCGAAAATCGAAATGACCGGGATAACGTGCGAAAACGGTATAACGAAACATGAAAATTTGATAGGGACCGGAATAATGGCTTTGATAGGAGTATGTAAGGTAACTGCCCGAGGTTTCAGCGTCGCGACAGGACGACGATACGTGCAAATGGTCAAGGAAGACTATTTGCCCTCGAGCAACCTCACCTTCTCGGACGAAGAAGGGGAAGTCACCCTCCCAAAGAAGGACGAGGAACCACCGATGCTACAGCCAGTCATTCGGAACCCCGCAAAGTTACGGGAACTCGGACAGCGAATCCGGGAAATTAAGAAAAAATGACGCGAAGAATTCCGTATTAAATTCCATAGTACCCTCGCGATAGGTACTACTGTCACGTTCACCATCGCAGCGATAGTACTGGTTAGCTACGCCGCATATACGCAAAAGAAACGCGACACCGCAGCCTTCAGCCGCGACTGTCGCTATCAACCTCGAGACCGTTGCCCCCCAAGAAGAGGAGCAACACAGAACTCGTCGCAAAGACGAAGTGCAAACTAACCGTGACACAGTACACCAGCTAGACCAATACTACCGCTGCGCGAAATTCAATAAACCGACACCCTCAAACAAGTCGAAAATTCCATGGGCACATAAGAAATGTATTCCGAGTAAAAATTGTGTCCATTGTCAATATCCAAATTTTTACTTTTCAGGGGGGAGGGATGTTGTGCCCCGCAATTTTCAAGTATATTTTTGCCATTATATATTTATATAAAAAATGAATTCACGAAACAATGATATGTTTCTCACGATATAATTGTTTCTCATGATCGAACATCGCTGACTCCAAGTCAGGCGACACGATACTTCCCTTGCAGACAGATAAATATTAAAATTATAAAGAATAAAATAAAACAAAACCGCATACGCGAAGTAACGGAAATACGGATTTCCGTTACAACAACTGAATCCTTTTCGAAAGACCGTGCCCTGACAGTGCTGACAAAGAATCATGCGACTGGCTGGGAACGGCAAACTGCAAAATCAGCTTTTCGACGACGAGCCTCGAAGAACCGAAAGCTCGCCATCGAAAAGTCAGTCTTGAACGAAAGATCAAGTCGAACGGTCCTCTGATCATCAGACTCCCGTGCCGCGATAGAATTTCCTCGTCGATACTTTGTAAAAAGCGCGAATAGAAATATCTAATAGAAACCCGCGGCGCGGTAAGCGTGATACGTCGCACCGCGATAATAAAGTGTTAGTCCGAGTCATCGAGAATAACATCTGCTGTGTAAAAACCCAAAAACCATAATAAATTCAAAGCGGGCCTGTATTTTATGAGTTAATACTTATTTGTGGCAAGAGATCCCGACTTATCCCTCTTGACCCGTAATCTGAAGATTCGAGGAGACACGGGTCATCCGGGGGACACAACACAGTCACTGACAAAACGTCAGTCAAGCGCCCGCTAATAGGACTGAATTTGACTTTAATTCTTATTAAAAGTGGATAATTAATGTTTCTAAGTGTTAATTTAACATTACTTCAGCTATTTGTAAGGCCAAACATGTACGGCATGATCTAGAATTGTCAATCCACGATTCGCCGGTTTTGGACTAACTTTTTGCCCGATGATCCGTCCAGTAAGACCTTAAACGCCTGGAAAGATTTTGCCTAAATTCAATACAAAACATCTTCCAATAATAGTACGACTTTGTACTAAATTTTAGCCGGATATCTCGAAAATTGCGCAAGCTAGAGTGCGCACGACACTTTTCAACCAATTTCACAATTCTTTAAAAACGAGAACACTGCATGGATTTCACTCAAATTTAGTACCAATCATCTTCCCGAAGGAGTACAACATTGAACTGAAATTGAGCTCGATATCAAGGAAATTGCGCGGGATAGCGGAAAAAAATCGATTTTTGAAGAATTTTGAAGACACGTAAAAACGAAAGAGATGCATGAATTTTTCCGAAAATTAAAACAAGCAAGGCGCCTGGAACCCTTCACGAGTGGGATAAGTTTCAGCTTGATGTCTCAAGCCGTTCTCAAGTTATTAACGTTAAACTAATGTTACATACGCACGCACACACACGCACACACACACACACACGCACGGACGCACGGACGCACGCACGCACGCACGCACGCACGCACGCACGCACGCACGCACGCACGCACGCACGCACGCACGCACGCACGCACGCGAGCACGCACGCTCGCACGCACGCACGCTTGCACACTCGCACGCACGCACGCACGCACGCACGCACGCACGCACACACGCACGCACGCACGCACGCACGCACGCACGCACGCACGCACGCACACACGCACGCACGCACACACGCACACACGCACGCACGCACGCACACACACACACACACACACACACACAGACACACACACACACAGACACACAGACACAGACACAGACACAGACACAGACACAGACACAGACACAGACACAGACACAGACACAGACACAGACACAGACACAGACACAGACACAGACACAGACACAGACACAGACACAGACACAGACACAGACACAGACACAGACACAGACACAGACACAGACACAGACACAGACACAGACACAGACACAGACACAGACACAGACACAGACACAGACACAGACACAGACACAGACACAGACACAGACACAGACACAGACACAGACACAGACACAGACACAGACACAGACACAGACACAGACACAGACACAGACACAGACACAGACACAGACACAGACACAGACACAGACACAGACACAGACACAGACACAGACACAGACACAGACACAGACACAGACACAGACACAGACACAGACACAGACACAGACACAGACACAGACACAGACACAGACACAGACACAGACACAGACACAGACACAGACACAGACACAGACACAGACACAGACACAGACACAGACACAGACACAGACACAGACACAGACACAGACACAGACACAGACACAGACACAGACACAGACACAGACACAGACACAGACACAGACACAGACACAGACACAGACACAGACACAGACACAGACACAGACACAGACACAGACACAGACACAGACACAGACACAGACACAGACACGGACACGGACACGGACACAGACACGGACACAGACACAGACACAGACACAGACAAAGACACAGACACAGACACAGACACAGACACAGACACAGACACAGACACAGACACAGACA
>CAXAQZ010000190.1:0-2500 GCA_963971145.1 Sussaba pulchella
ATTCCAGGCGTAGACCGATCGGTTTTTTTGAAATTCAAAAATGAAGAAAAAAATTTTTCATGAAACGCGAAAACCAATTTGACCTAAAATTTATTCTAATGAATTGATGAAAAAAATTGATATCGAAAAACGAAAGAGGAATTTAAAATCCACACGTAGACCGATCGCATGTATATTGAGTTGACGCGTAGACCGACCGCACTCGGAAATAATCCACGCGTAGACCGACCGCGACCAGAGTTGTTCGACGCGTAGACCGATCGCATGTACATTGAGTTGACGCGTAGACCGATCGCACTCGGGAATAATCCACGCGTAGACCGACCGCGACCAGAGTTGCTCGACGCGTAGACCGATCGCTTTTTCGAAGAGTAAAAGAAAATAACTTTCTTCTTATCGTATTAATGTAACAATCAATATCAAAACGTGGTTAAAAAATTTTTTTTTTCCAAATTGTTTTTTCATCGAAATGAAATAAATAAACCTTCATTTTTTACCCGTAGATCGACCGCTTTTTCTTGAAACCAAAAAAAAAAAAAAATTTCGTTTGTAAAATAATAAGAACATGAAAATTATTCCAGGCGTAGACCGATCGGTTTTTCTGAAATTCGAAAGAAAAAAAATTTTCTTCATGAAACGCGAAAACCATTTTGACCAAAATTTATTCTAATAAATTGATGAAAAAAAATTGGTATCGAAAAACTCGCTTTCTCGAAAAGTAAAAGAACATAACTTCCTTCTTATCGCATTAACGTAACAATCAATATCAAAACGTGCTTAAAAATTTTTTTTTTCAAATTATTTTTCCATCGGAATGAAATGAATAAACCTTAAATTTTTACCCGTAGATCGACCGCTTTTTCTTAAACCCGAAAAGAAATAAAAAAATTTGGTTGTAAAATAATAAGAACATTAAAATTATTCCAGGGGTAGACCGATCGGTTTTTTTGAAATTCGAAAAAAAAAATTTTTTTTTTCATGAAACGCGAAAATTAATTTTACCTTAAATTTGTTCTAATAAATTGATGAAAGAAATTGGTATCGAAAAACGAAAGAGGAATTTCAAATCCACGCGTAGACCGACCGCGGGCAGAGTTGTTCGTTGCGTAGACCGATCGCATGTACATTGAGTTGACGCGTAGACCGATCGCACTCGGAAATAATCCATCCGCAGACCGACCGCGACCAGGGTTGTTCGACGCGTAGACCGATCGCTTTTTCGAAAAGTAAAAGAACATAACTTTCTTCTTATCGCATTAACGTAACAATCAATATCAAAACGTGCTTAAAAATTTTTTTTTTCAAATTATTTTTCTATCGGAATGAAATGAATAAACCTTAATTTTTCACCCGTAGATCGACCGCTTTTTCTTAAACCCAAAAAAAAAAAAAAATTCGTTTGTAAAATAATAAGAACATTAAAATTATTCCAGGCGTAGACCGATCGGTTTTTCTGAAATTCGAAAAAAAAAAAAAAATTTTTCATGAAACGCGAAAACCATTTTGGCCTAAAATTTATTCTAATGAGTTGATGAAAAAAAATTAGTACTGAAAAACGAAAGAGGAATTTAAAATTCACACGTAGACCGATCGCAAATCTTGTTTGGTCGATAAGTAGACCGTTTATGGTTTCACGAATTTCTTTTATAGGGACGGTCCGAATCTTGTTAATCAACGAGCATTCTTCTAACTCAATCGAGCATTCGTTATTCCCGGCGTTTATCCTCGTATCAATTATTTCGGTTCGAAGAGTAGACGAATCCCTATTTGAAAATTTTTTAAATTTCCACGTGCATCGCATTGGGCCGTTAAAAGTCGTCAGAATCTTCGTAATATTCAACGATTCTCCGGACTTTATGCAAATTAGAAATAAATTTTTTTGCTCGAATAAATTTTTACGAAAATTTTAGATAGGTACAGTGGGAATCTTGTTAATCCATTTATGCAAAATATAATATCACAGATAAAACATTCCTTCAACAAAATCAAGTATCAGTTATTTCCGCCATTTACCGTTGAACAAAATATTTAAGGTCAAAGATTATGCGAATTAGTTTTTTAATTTTTTAATCTATATTTTCAACGTGCATCGCATCGTTGTTAAAATCTTCGTAATATTTAACGATTCTCCGGACTTAATGCAAATTAGAAAAAGATTTTTTTGCTCGAATTAATTTTCACGAAAATTTTAGATAAGGACAGTGGGAATCTCGTTAATCCATTCATATAAAATTTTATATCACAGAAGGAAAATTGCTTCAACGAAATCAAGTATCAGTTATTCCCGCCATTTACCGTTGAACAAAATATTTACGGTCAAAGAGTATGCTCTAATTGTTTTTTCAATTTTTTAATCTATATTTTTAACGTGCATCTCATCGGGCCGTTAGAAATTATCAGAATCCTCATAATATTCAACGATTCTCCGGACTTTATGCAAATTAAAAGAAGATTTTTTTAGCTCGAATTAATTTTTACGAAAATTTTAGATAGGGACAGT
>CAXAQZ010000190.1:12500-19045 GCA_963971145.1 Sussaba pulchella
TTTATGCGAAAAAGATAGAATCTTATATAAACAGTATGGAAAGTAAGATTGATAAAGTCGACTATATTAATTTATCGAATAACGATGAATAAAATTTGACGCGTAGACCAATCGCTCGTTTATAAAATTCTAAAAATTCAAAAATTCTTGTTAAACGTGAACAACGTTATGAATTGTAATTGAATCGAAAAAGTTTGTTTTGACAATAAAAACCGATCAACGATAAGTGAATTTTGAATCCACACGTAGACCGATCGCATGTACATTGAGTTGACGCGTAGACCGACCGCACTCGAAAATAATCCACGCGTAGACCGACCGCGACCGGAGTTGTTCGACGCGTAGACCGATCGCATGTACATTGAGTTGACGCGTAGACCGACCGCACTCGGGAATAATCCACGCGTAGACCGACCGCGACCAGAGTTGTTCGACGCGTAGACCGATCGCTTTCTCGAAAAGTAAAAAAACATAACTTTCTTCTTATCGCATTAACGTAACAATCAATATCGAAACGTGGTTAAAAAGTTTTTTTAAAAATTATTTTTTCATCGAAATGAAATAAATAAACCTTCATTTTTCGACCGTAGATCGACCGCTTTTTCTTAAAACCAAACAAAAAAAAAAAAAAATTCGTTTGTAAAATAATAAGAACATTAAAATTATTCCAGGCGTAGACCGATCGGTTTTTCTGAAATTCGAAAAAAAAAAAAATTTCTTTCATGAAACGCGAAAACCATTTTGACCTAAAATTTATTCTAATAAATTAATGAAAAAAAATTGGTATCGAAAAACGAAAGAGGATTTTAAAATCCACACGTAGACCGATCGCATGTACATTGAGTTTACGCGTAGACCGACCGCACTCGGGAATAATCCACGCGTAGACCGACCGCGACCAGAGTTGTTCGACGCGTAGACCGATCGCATGTACATTGGGTTGACGCGTAGACCGATCGCCCTCGGAAATAATCCACTCGTAGACCGACCGCGACCAGAGTTGTTCGACGCGTAGACCGATCGCATTCTCGAAAAGTAAAAGAACATAACTTTCTTCTTATCGCATTAACGTAACGATCAATATCAAAACGTGCTTAAAAATTTTTTTTTTTAAATTATTTTTCCATCGGAATGAAATGAATAAACCTTAAATTTTTACCCGTAGATCGACCTTTTTTTCTTGAACCCAAAAAAAAAAAAAAAAATTCGGTTGTAAAATAATAAGAACATTAAAATGATTCCAGGCGTAGACCGATCGGTTTTTTTGAAATTCGAAAATGAAGAAAAAAATTTTTCATGAAACGCGAAAAAAAATTTGACCTAAAATTTATTCTAATGAATTGATGAAAAAAATTGATATCGAAAAACGAAAGAGGAATTTAAAATCCACACGTAGACCGATTGCATGTATATTAAGTTGACGCGTAGACCGACCGCACTCGGAAATAATCCACGCGTAGACCGACCGCGACCAGAGTTGTTCGACGCGTAGACCGATCGCATGTACATTGAGTTGACGCGTAGACCGATCGCACTCGGGAATAATCCACGCGTAGACCGACCGCGACCAGAGTTGTTCGACGCGTAGACCGATCGCTTTCTCGAAAAGTAAAAAAACATAACTTTCTTCTTATCGCACTAACGTAACAATCAATATCAAAACGTGGTTAAAAAATTTTTTTTCAAATAATTTTTTCATCGAAATGAAATAAATAAACCTTCATTTTTCGACCGTAGATCGACCGCTTTTTCTTGAAACCAAAAAAAAAAAAAAAAATTCGTTTGTAAAATAATAAGAACATTAAAATTATTCCAGGCGTAGACCGATCGGTTTTTCTGAAATTCGAAAAAAAAAAAATTTCTTTCATGAAACGCGAAAACCACTTTGACCTAAAATTTATTCTAATAAATTGATGAAAAAAAATTGGTATCGAAAAACGAAAGAGGATTTTAAAATCCACACGTAGACCGATCGCATGTACATTGAGTTGACGCGTAGACCGACCGCACTCGGGAATAATCCACGCGTAGACCGACCGCGACCAGAGTTGTTCGACGCGTAGACCGATCGCATGTACATTGGGTTGACGCGTAGACCGATCGCCCTCGGAAATAATCCACGCGTAGACCCGACCGCGACCAGAGGTGTTCGACGCGTAGACCGATCGCATTCTCGAAAAGTAAAAGAACATAACTTTCTTCTTATCGCATTAACGTAACGATCAATATCAAAACGTGCTTAAAAATTTTTTTTTTTAAATTATTTTTCCATCGGAATGAAATGAATAAACCTTAAATTTTTACCCGTGGATCGACCTTTTTTTCTTAAACCCAAAAAAAAAAAAAAAATTCGGTTGTAAAATAATAAGAACATTAAAATGATTCCAGGCGTAGACCGATCGGTTTTTTTGAAATTCGAAAATGAAGAAAAAAATTTTTCATGAAACGCGAAAAAAAATTTGACCTAAAATTTATTCTAATGAATTGATGAAAAAAATTGATATCGAAAAAGGAAAGAGGAATTTAAAATCCACACGTAGACCGATCGCATGTATATTGAGTTGACGCGTAGACCGACCGCACTCGGAAATAATCCACGCGTAGACCGACCGCGACCAGAGTTGTTCGACGCGTAGACCGATCGCATGTACATTGAGTTGACGCGTAGACCGATCGCACTCGGGAATAATCCACGCGTAGACCGACCGCGACCAGAGTTGTTCGACGCGTAGACCGATCGCTTTCTCGAAAAGTAAAAAAACATAACTTTCTTCTTATCGCATTAACGTGACAATCAATATCAAAACGTGGTTAAAAAATTTTTTTTCAAATAATTTTTTCATCGAAATGAAATAAATAAAACTTCATTTTTCGACCGTAGATCGACCGCTTTTTCTTGAAACCAAAAAAAAAAAAAAAAAAATTCGTTTGTAAAATAATAAGAACATTAAAATTATTCCAGGCGTAGACCGATCGGTTTTTCTGAAATTCGAAAAAAAAAAAATTTTTTTCATGAAACGCGAAAACCATTTTGACCTAAAATTTATTCTAATAAATTGATGAAAAAAATTGGTATCGAAAAACGAAAGAGGATTTTAAAATCCACACGTAGACCGATCGCATGTACATTGAGTTTACGCGTAGACCGACCGCACTCGGGAATAATCCACGCGTAGACCGACCGCGACCAGGGTTGTTCGACGCGTAGACCGATCGCATGTACATTGGGTTGACGCGTAGACCGATCGCCCTCGGAAATAATCCACGCGTAGACCGACCGCGACCAGAGTTGTTCGACGCGTAGACCGATCGCATTCTCGAAAAGTAAAAGAACATAACTTTCTTCTTATCGCATTAACGCAACGATCAATATCAAAACGTGCTTAAAAATTTTTTTTTTAAAATTATTTTTCCATCGGAATAAAATGAATAAACCTTAAATTTTTACCCGTAGATCGACCTTTTTTTCTTGAACCCAAAAAAAAAAAAAAAATTCGGTTGTAAAATAATAAGAACATTAAAATGATTCCAGGCGTAGACCGATCGGTTTTTTTTGAAATTCGAAAATGAAGAAAAAAATTTTTCATGAAACGCGAAAAAAAATTTGACCTAAAATTTATTCTAATGAATTGATGAAAAAAATTGATATCGAAAAACGAAAGAGTAATTTGAAATCCACACGTAGACCGATCGCATGTATATTGAGTTGACGCGTAGACCGACCGCACTCGGAAATAATCCACGCGTAGACCGACCGCGACCAGAGTTGTTCGACGCGTAGACCGATCGCATGTACATTGAGTTGACGCGTAGACCGATCGCACTCGGGAATAATCCACGCGTAGACCGACCGCGACCAGAGTTGTTCGACGCGTAGACCGATCGCTTTCTCGAAAAGTAAAAAAACATAACTTTCTTCTTATCGCATTGACGTGACAATCAATATCAAAACGTGGTTAAAAAATTTTTTTTCAAATTATTTTTTCATCGAAATGAAATAAATAAACCTTCATTTTTCGACCGTAGATCGACCGCTTTTTCTTGAAACCAAAAAAAAAAAAAAAAAAATTCGTTTGTAAAATAATAAGAACATTAAAATTATTCCCGATCGGTTTTTCTGAAATTCGAAAATGAAGAAAAAAAATTTTCATGTAACGCGAAAAAAAATTTGACCTAAAATTTATTCTAATGGATTGATGAAAAAAATTGATATCGAAAAACGAAAGAGGAATTTAAAATCCACACGTAGACCGATCGCATGTACATTGAGTTGACGCGTAGACCGACCGCACTCGGGAATAATCCACGCGTAGACCGACCGCGACCAGAGTTGTTCGACGCGTAGACCGATCGCTTTCTCGAAAAGTAAAAAAACATAACTTTCTTCTTATCGCATTAACGTAACAATCAATATCTAAACGTGGTTAAAAAGTTTTTTTAAAAATTATTTTTTCATCGAAATGAAATAAATAAACCTTCATTTTTCGACCGTAGATCGACCGCTTTTTCTTGAAACCAAACAAAAAAAAAAAAAATTCGTTTGTAAAATAATAAGAACATTAAAATTATTCCAGGCGTAGACCGATCGGTTTTTCTGAAATTCGAAAAAAAAAAAATTTCTTTCATGAAACGCGAAAACCATTTTGACCTAAAATTTATTCTAATAAATTAATGAAAAAAAATTGGTATCGAAAAACGAAAGAGGATTTTAAAATCCACACGTAGACCGATCGCGTGTACATTGAGTTTACGCGTAGACCGACCGCACTCGGGAATAATCCACGCGTAGACCGACCGCGACCAGAGTTGTTCGACGCGTAGACCGATCGCATGTACATTGGGTTGACGCGTAGACCGATCGCCCTCGGAAATAATCCACTCGTAGACCGACCGCGACCAGAGTTGTTCGACGCGTAGACCGATCGCATTCTCGAAAAGTAAAAGAACATAACTTTCTTCTTATCGCATTAACGTAACGATCAATATCGAAACGTGCTTAAAAATTTTTTTTTTTTAATTATTTTTCCATCGGAATGAAATGAATAAACCTTAAATTTTTACCCGTAGATCGACCTTTTTTCTTGAACCCAAAAAAAAAAAAAAAATTCGGTTGTAAAATAATAAGAACATTAAAATGATTCCAGGCGTAGACCGATCGGTTTTTTTGAAATTCGAAAATGAAGAAAAAATTTTTTCATGAAACGCGAAAAAAAATTTGACCTAAAATTTATTCTAATGAATTGATGAAAAAAATTGATATCGAAAAACGAAAGAGGAATTTAAAATCCACACGTAGACCGATCGCATGTATATTGAGTTGACGCGTAGACCGACCGCACTCGGAAATAATCCACGCGTAGACCGACCGCGACCAGAGTTGTTCGACGCGTAAACCGATCGCATGTACATTGAGTTGACGCGTAGACCGATCGCACTCGGGAATAATCCACGCGTAGACCGACCGCGACCAGAGTTTGTTCGACGCGTAGACCGATCGCTTTCTCGAAAAGTAAAAAAACATAACTTCTTCTTATCGCATTAACGTAACAATCAATATCAAAACGTGGTTAAAAAATTTTTTTTCAAATTATTTTTTCATCGAAATGAAATAAATAAACCTTCATTTTTCGACCGTAGATCGACCGCTTTTTCTTGAAACCAAAGAAAAAAAAAAAAAATTCGTTTGTAAAATAATAAGAACATTAAAATTATTCCAGGCGTAGACCGATCGGTTTTTCTGAAATTCGAAAAAAAAAAAAATTTCTTTCATGAAACGCGAAAACCATTTTGACCTAAAATTTATTCTAATAAATTGATAAAAAAAAATTGGTATCGAAAAACGAAAGAGGATTTTAAAATCCACACGTAGACCGATCGCATGTACATTGAGTTGACGCGTAGACGACCGCACTCCGGAATAATCCACGCGTAGACCGACCGCAACCAGAGTTGTTCGACGCGTAGACCGATCGCATGTACATTGAGTTGACGCGTAGACCGATCGCCCTCGGAAATAATCCACGCGTAGACCGACCGCGACCAGAGTTGTTCGACGCGTAGACCGATCGCATTCTCGAAAAGTAAAAGAACATAACTTTCTTCTTATCGCATTAACGTAATAATCAATATCAAAACGTGCTTAAAAAATTTTTTTTTTTTAAATTATTTTCCATCGGAATGAAATGAATAAACCTTAAATTTTTACCCGTAGATCGACCTTTTTTTCTTGAACCCAAAAAAAAAAAAAAATTCGGTTGTAAAATAATAAGAATATTAAAATGATTCCAGGCGTAGACCGATCGGTTTTTTTGAAATTCAAAAATGAAGAAAAAAATTTTTCATGAAACGCGAAAACCAATTTGACCTAAAATTTATTCTAATGAATTGATGAAAAAAATTGATATCGAAAAACGAAAGAGGAATTTAAAATCCACACGTAGACCGATCGCATGTATATTGAGTTGACGCGTAGACCGACCGCACTCGGAAATAATCCACGCGTAGACCGACCGCCGACCAGAGTTGTTCGACGCGTAGACCGATCG
>CAXAQZ010000191.1:0-14426 GCA_963971145.1 Sussaba pulchella
TAAAAAAAAAAAGAAATATGAAATCTCTTTTGCAAGAAATCGATATTCCGATTATTTTCTATAGAACATCCATTTTCCCCCCCGTGAGACGAGCTAACCCTGTCATTCTGATTTCTAATCGGAATATCTTCTAACGAAATCGAAATATTGATTTTTCGCAGGAGAGGTTTTATATTTCTTTTTTTTTTTTTAATAGAAAACCATGATCATATCAAAATTTCGGAAAAAGTGGAATTTTTTCAAAATGGAAAAAAAATTAAAATAAAATATTAAAAACAATAGTTCCACTTCAATTTTATGGAAAAAGTTCTTCAATTTCGATAAGGTATCTGGGAAAAAAATTTCATTCAATTGAAAAATGGCGAAATAGCCGTTCCCTCTTGATAAAAAAAATTGGGGGGGTCGGGGTGAGGGGAAGGGGGAGTCGAAAAAATCTTTAAAAAAATTAGTGAGGTCATAGGATCCGTAAGATACTTAAAAAAAATCATCGACCGCATCGGGGAATCAGTCATCTGAAATAGCGTGGGTTGCCCTATTTCTGTATATCGGGTGGGGTGAGGGGAAGGGGAGGTCTAAAAAATCTGAAAAAAAATTAGTAAAGTCGTAGGACCCTAAAGATACTAAAAAAAAATTATCGACCTGATCGGAGGATAGAAGGTTGTCAGCTGGCTGAGTTGGCGTGGCCTGCCCCATATACACTACCGTCAAATATTATCAGGACACTAGCGAGGCGTGCGCGCAGAAATAACTTCTGTCCTTGAAGGTCGATAACTTGGCGATAAATGAAGCTAGAGAATTTTTTAACGCACTGTTAGAAAGGTCATGAATATTTGAATCCATTGATATTTTTGAAATAATATTATATTCACTAACCACTGAGATAGCGTGTGAAAAAGGTTAAAAGCTAAATTGGATTTTTCCGAAATTTTCTATGTCGACTTCAACTCATAGCCAAAGATAGGACAAATTTTTGAGAAGTTTGAAACTTCCCACGCATGATCTTTGAAACCTTACCTGTAGTTCGAGCTCAAAAAGTATACAAAATCTTTAGGGGTTATTGAGTTATCATGGAAATTGTGCAGGCGTGCGTAAGTCAAGCGCGGGCCATCTATTGCACAAGCCGACGGTCTCGCTCGCTTGTTTTCTCGCAGGTGCAGGACCGAAACGGATCTTGAGTGCAACGGGCGCTTGTACGGGGTCCTTTTCAGGAGAATATTGTTATTCTAATATACATGCATACATTTTTTGTAATTAAGTCCGACCTGCATTGATATGGAAAAAATTATTTTTTCAATGCTTCAAAGAAATTGAACTGCTATAAATAATGATGATAAAAAAAAAATTCATCAGTCAATGTGTTCAATGCTACACTCCGAATTGCTCGAAAGAGCTTCGACGAACACTCTCCTTCGACACGATCGAAAGCAACCGAAACACTCACATGTTCAACTACATACACAGACAAACAAGTACACATACACACTCAAACAAGTACACGTACACAAACCAATACAATACCAAATACAATAGACTTACGAGGCAAGCAAGGCTCGTTCTCGTAACCAGTAACACTCTTGTATCGTGAGGATGAACGTGTACGACAGCTAATTTCGTTCTCAACTCTCTACCAAATTTTTATAAATTGATGACTTTTCTTTCTCCAATTACACCGTTCAATACTCGTCATTTCACTCCTCCAATCCAAAGCATCCGCTAAAAACAACAAAACTGCTCTAAACATTCTGGTCCTTCGAGCCGGATTCCGAGGAAGTGCGCGATCGGGTGAAAGGAAAAAGCATTGCGTAATCTGTAACACGTGCTCTAAACGCTTCTTACTATGACACTGAACAGCTGAAATCAGAAAAAAGTGCATCGAAAGAAACAACGCTATAGTGAAGCTCCAAGTGCCACTGACTCAAAGCTGTGAGTATACCGACAAAGTCCCTTACAACGTTTATTTATTTAATCGTTGACAAAATTTTGTCGTTTCTCCTTACGTACTGCGTTTGCGTGTGTGCGTGTTCTCATTCTCGGGAAATCGCATCAGTCTTAGTGCGCGTCGTTGCTTCGCACCGCGGTACCGTGTCTCTATTGGAGTGCGAGCGTACCGCTCGGCAGTATTGGTGTGCGCGTATCGGTGTGGTTCTCCCACCGTTATCAGCATCATCTCTCTCTCTCGCGTGGACGCGCCACAATATCTCTCTACCGTACGGTGCGCGTCATCTCTGTCACGCCCGTACATACTCGGTTTCTATCTCTTTCGATACTTGCTCTCGCTCACGACTGCGTATCCGCGTTCGTACATTATCTCGTTTCGCATCTTCAGGGAAATTGCTATAGGTTCTCTCTATACGCAACGCGCGACTACACCGTCGCTCAACCTACCGTCGTCGAATATCTCTCGGTATTCACGCATTCTTCTCGCCTTCTACGCGACGCTCTTCGCTTCCTTAGGACCTCGGACTATTGCTGCTCCATCTCTCTACCATCATGGAAGCTCGCATTGATAGACCGTTAAAATTATCTGGGCAAATCGCGCGTACTCATGATAATCTAAAAAAGCTTGGCAAGGATAATATCACACGCGGTGTGCTTGAAGCTCGTCTCAAGAATCTCCAAGAAAAATTGCAACTTTTTTGAACAGAACATGCCTCGATCGACGTCGACGCAACCGACGAAGAGCATAAAATGATGTATTTCAGAGAGGACTTTTTTACGGAAACTGAAAAACACTTTTCAACGCAAAAAGCTAAGCTACTCGATTATCTTCGCAACGTTTCTGCTAAAGCTCCAGAAGCTCCGCGGGGTGAACCTCTCTCTCTAGCGCGGCAATCCTTACCCAAAATAAATATTTCAAAATTCTCCGGAGATTAAACTGAATGGCTCAACTTCCGAGATTTTTTTAAATCGCTTGTTATCGACACACCACTAACTCCAATAGAACGAATGCACTATCTGAAGACAAGCTTAACGAAAGAAGCGGCATCCTTGATTGTCTCGGTACCTGTTACAGCTGAGAATTTTAACGTAGCATGGAACCTCCTCTCGTCTCGGTATGACAACGTTCGTCTACCTACTAATGCTCAAGTTTCGAACCTTTTTTTACTCCCAATAATGAAGTCAGAGTCTTCATCGGAACTTAAGGTACTTTTCAACGGAACTTGCAACGCTATCGGAGCGCTTAAGGCGTTAGCTCGTCCAGTGGAGAGCTGTGACGACTTTATTGTCTCCCTGACAGTTCAAGAACTCGACAAACAGTCTCGGCGAGAATGGGAAGCATCAGTTGGATCAAAAAAGACTCCTTCGACGTTCCAAGAGCTTCAGATCTTCCTCGAGAATCGCATTTGCGCGATCGAATCTCTCGAAGGAACATTAACAAGATCGCAAGAGCGCTCTCCATCGTCGATTAAAAGCACTTCTCCGAATTCCTCGCGCAATTCAAGAAAATCGTCTTCATCTTCGCCATCTCAACAAGGAGTAAAACCACACGTATCAAGCAATACTTCGTCGCCTTAGAAATGCGCCCTTGTCAAGAAGGTCACTTGATTCTTTTCTGTGAAGCGTTTCGGAATAAATCTGCGGAGGACCGAAAGGCTGCCGATCTTGCCAACAAGCTTTGCCATAACTGTCTGGGGCACTACTATGCTCGTGACTGTCGCTCTCACAAGACGTGTCAGCAGTGCAAGGGTAAGCACCACACTATGCTTCACGATTCGTACTCCACGACCGCATCGACGTCCAACGTCAACGGCATGCAGCAAAACCCTAGCGCACTCAGTACGTTGTCAGCTCCTCACAAGTCACAACGCCAAGGTCCTTAGATCGTCACCGCGGGTGCTCCTCGCGACCGCCTTGCTTAACGTCTCCGCGTCGAAGAAAAAGATTTTCTTGGTTCGCACTCTCATTGACCAGGGGTCCGAGGCGACTTTCATCTCTGAGCTGCTCGCTCAACGGATGGAGCTATCGCGATCATCTGCGTCCGTAATTATCACGGGCATTGGAGGAACTACTGCTACAACTTTGCGAGGATTAGTCTCTCTGACGATCACTTCGCGCGTCAACACGTCCTTCTCGCTTCAAATTGACGCTCACATCCTTTCGAAACTTACCAAATATCAGCCTCCGAGCGTCGTGCCGATACCACGCTGGGAGCACCTCAACGGACTCTCTCTCGCCAACCCGGACTTCTCCGCACATCATCCTATCGAACTCATACTCGGGGCTGACGTCTTCGCACAGCTTATCCTTGATGGAATTCGAAAAGGTGACGTGAACTATCCGACAGCTCAAAACACCCAATTGGCCTGGATACTCTCCGGCCGATCTACCTCAAACATGACCAGCTGTTCTACGGTGAACAGTATGCAAATCTCGCTCGATTCGTCTCTCTTAACTTCCTTGCAGTGCTTCTGGGAGCAAGAAGAGATTGCAACTACAACGCCAAGCCTGCTTCCGGAAGACACCATTTGCGAAAATCACTTTCTGGAAATCCACTCTCGTCAGAAGGATGGCAGGTACACAGTCCGTCTGCCACTCAAGGAACCTCTCGACAGCCTCGGTGACTCACTTCTTCCAGCATCAAGAATGCTGCTACGTATGGAGCGCCGTTTCGCTCAGGACGCTGCCTTCTTCGATGCTTACTCCGAGTTCATGGCCGAATACGAAGCTCTAAACCACATGGAGCTTGTCACCTCACCGAATTCAAGTCATCAAATTTTCTACTACCTCCCGCACCATGGCGTGATCCGTAGCTCTGTAAAGCTGGCACCCCCACCAAGTCAGAATTTTTTTTTTGATATCTGCAAATTATGGGCTTTTTATGGGCTCTTCAACCCCGCTAAAATTAATTTTTGGGCTCATCCCGTTTTCGAGACAATCGAAACTCAAAAGTCGGGGTGCCAGCTTAATGTCAAGCCAGCGCCACCTTCCTGGTTTCGAATCGAAAACGTATTTGAATAGTCCTATATTTATAGGCTATTTATGGGCTCTTCGAATATCGCATTTTTAATTCGATCGGAACTACCCCTAACGGGATAGGGGTAGTTTTTGAAAATATACAAAACCAAAAATAAAATTTCCTGAAAAAATGTTCACTGGATATTTATAGGCTATTTATGGGCTCTAGGATGTGCATAAACTCAATTTTCTTTAACTAGCCCTTCCTAAGAAAACAAACCCCCGTCACCCTATTACTCGTAATAAAAACTCATAAAAATCCACTACGACGATTCCTTCAACGCAGTGATAACAGGCTATTTATAGGCTATCGTTATTAACGTGGCCCGAATTTTACGAATCATCCCTTTCCGAGAAAACCACCCTTAACATATATTTTTCGGAGTAGAGAGTTTTAATAAGCGAGCGGGTCATTTGTTTCGAAGCAATAATCATAAGCTATTGATAGGCTCCCGGAAGTAACCTAGCCCGAATTTTTCGAATCATCCCTTTCCGGGAAAACCACCCCTAACATATATTATTCAGAGTGGAGACTTGTAATAAGCGAGCAGGTCATTTGTTTTGACGCAATGATCATAAGCTATTGATGGGTTCTTGTTACTGACGTAGCGCGAATTTTTCAAATCATCCCTTTCCGGGAAAACCACACCTAACATATATTTTTTAGAGTCGAGACTTTTCATAAGCGTGCAGGTCATTTATTTTAATGCAACAATCATAGGCTATTTATCGGCTTTCGCTATTGACGTAGCCAACATTTTTCGAATCGCCCCTTTCCGAAAAAAACACCCCGAACGTAAATTTTTCAGAATGGAGCCTTTCGATAAGCGAGCAGGTCATTTGTTTCGACGCAATAACTATAAGCTATTTCTGGGCTTTCGTTATTGACTTGGCGCGAATTTTTCGGATCACGCCTTTTGGAGAAAACCACCCCCAGTGTATATTTTTTAGAGTGAAGACGTTTAATAAGCGGGTCATGTGTTTCGATGCAATAATCATAAGCTATTTATGGGCTCTCGTTATTGACGGAGCCCGAATTCGTCGAATCACCCCTTTCCGAGAAAAACACCCCTAGAATATATATTTCCGGGTGCAGACTTTTGATGAGCGAGCAGGTCATTTGTTACGACGCATTAATCATGAGCTATTTATGAGCTCTCGTTATTGACGCAGCCCGAATTTTTCGAATCACTTCTTTCCGAGAAAAACACCCCTAACATGCATTTTTCAGAGTGGAGACTTTTGATAAGCGAGCAGGTTATTTGTTTCGACGCAATAATCATGAGCTATTTATAGGCTCTCGGAGTTAACGTAGTCGAAGTTTTTCAAATAACCCCTTTCCGAGAAAAACACCCCTAACATATATTTTTTAAACTCAGGAATTCTCATGAGTGAGCAGGTCATTTGTTCCGACGCGATTATTATGGGCTCTTGTTAGTGACGCAGCCCGAATTTTTCGAATCACCTCTTTTCGAGAAAACCACCCTTAACATATATTTTTCAGAGTGGAGACTTTTAATGAGTTAGCAGGTCATTTGTTCGGACGCAATAATCATAAGCTATTTATGGGCGCTCGTTATTGACGTAGCGCGAATTTTTCGGATCACCCCTTTCGGAGAAAACCACCCCCAACGTATATTTCTTAGAGTGGAGACTTTTAATAAGTGAGCTGGTCATTTGTTTCGACGCAATAATCATGAGCTGTTTATGGGCTTCCGGAATAATTGAAGCCCGAATTTTTCGAATCACCCCTTTCCGATAAACCCACCCCCAACGTATATTTTTCAAAGTGGAGAATTCTAATGAGTAAGCAGGTCATTTGTTTGGACGCAATAATCATGAGCTATCGATGGGCTCTTTTTATTGACGTAGCGCGAGTTTTTCGAATCATCCCTTTCCGAGAAAACCACCCTTAACATATATTTTTCCGAGTGGAGACTTTTAATGAGTTCGCAGGTCATTTGTTTTATCGCAATAATCATGAGCTGATTATGAGTTCGCGGAATTAACGTAGTCGAAATTTTCCGAATCACCTCTTTCCGAGAAAAACACCCCTAAACTATGTTTTTCAGAATGGAGACTTTTAATGAGCAAGCAGGTCATTTATTTCAATGCAATAATTATAGGCTATCCATGGACTCTCGTTATTGACCCAGCCCGAATTTTCCG
Organism: Sussaba pulchella; assembly: GCA_963971145.1. NCBI lineage: Eukaryota > Metazoa > Arthropoda > Insecta > Hymenoptera > Ichneumonidae > Sussaba > Sussaba pulchella. The sequence continues at coordinate 7,126 of CAXAQZ010000191.1, forward strand.
AATTACCCCTTTCCGAAAAAACTACCCGTAACATATATTTTTCAGAATGGAGACTTTTAATAAGCGAGCAGGTCATTTATTTCAACGCAATAATCATAAGCTATTCATGAGCTTTTGTTATTGACGAAGTTCGAATTTTTCGATTCACCCCTTCCGAGAAAACCACCCCTAACATATATTTTTTCAAGTCGAGAATTCTAATGAGTGAGCAGGTCATTTGTTCCGACGCATTAATTATAAGCTATTTATGGGCTTTTGGAATTAACGTAGCCCGAAGTTTTTGAATCACCCCTTTCCGAGAAAACCACCCCTAACATATATTTTTCAGAATAAAGACTTTTCAAAAGCGAGCAGGTCATTTGTTTCGATGCAATAATCATCGACCATTTATGGGCTCCCGGAATAGACCTATCCCGAATTTCGCAAATCACCCCTTTCCGAGAAAACCAACCTCAACGTATATTTTTCAGAGGGGAGACTTCTAATGAGCGAGCAGGTCATTTATTTCAACGCAATAATTATAAGCTATTTATAGGCTCTCGTTATCGACGTAGCCCGAGTTTTTCGAATTATCCCTTTCCGAGAAAACCATTCTTAACATATATTTTTCAGAGTGAAGACTTTTGATAAGTTAGCAGGTCATTTGTTTCGACGCAATAATCATAAGCTATTCATAGGCTCTCGGAATAAACCTAGCCCGAATTTTTCGAATCACCTTTTTCCGAGAAAACCACCCCTAACCTATATTTTTCAGAGTGGAGACTTTGAATAAGCGAGCAGGTCATTTATATTCATGCGATAATCATTGGCTATTTACGGGCTCTCATTATTGACGTGGCCCGAATTTTTGGAATCACCCCTTTCCGAAAAACCCACCCATAACATATATTTTCCAGAATGGAGAGTTTTCATAAGCGAGCAGGTCATTTGGATCGACGCAATAATCATACACTTATTATAGGCTGCTGGAATTAACCTAGCTCGAATTTTTCAAATCACCCCTTTCCGAGAAAACCACCCCCGACGTATATTTGTCAGAGGGGAGACTTCTAATGAGCGATCCGGTCGTTTATTTTAACGCAATAATCATAAGCTATTCATAAATTTTCGTTATCGACGTAGCCCGAATTTTTCGAATCATCCCTCTTCGAGAAAACCACCCTTAACATATATTTTTCAGATCGGAGACTTTTAATGAGATAGCAGGTCATTTGTTTTGACGCAATAATCATGAGCTATTCATGGGCTCCCAGAATAAACCTAGCCCGAATTTTTCGAATCATCCCTTTTCGAGAAAACCAGCCCTAACCTATATTTTTCAGAGTGGAGACTTTTAATGAGCGAGCAGGTCATTTTATTTAACGCAATAATCATAAGCTATTTATGGGCTCTCGTTATTGACGGAGCCCGAATTTATCGAATCACCTTTCCGAGAAAAACACCCCTGACATTCATTTTTCAGAGTGGAGACTTTTGATAAGCGAGCAGGTCATTTGTTTTGACGCATTAATCATGAGCTATTCATGGGCTCTCGTAATTAACGTAGCTCGAAATTTTCGAATCACCCCACAGTGGGCCAGAAACAAAAAAACCCGCTCAAAAATTGAAAAATGAAATTCAAAATTTGATAGTTTCGGCTATTGGGTTTTGTACTAGACGTAGTTCTGCAACTGTACCAGGGTGGTAAAGCGGATAAATTCTTGACTACTTTGTGATACGTTACCCGAGAGTTACTACATTCCGAGTGCCGCGTGCTGTCCTAAAGTTGACTTGAAAATTCGGTCCGAGTTAAGTGTGTGCATCTTACGTTCATAGTGGTTTTTTTCAAATTGGTAAAATGTCGGCTGATCCTGAAGGTATGTACAGCATTTATAAGTATAATAATTGGTTCCCTGAATTGTCTTGATAGTAAGAAACTGTCCGTAACCAAGTACGCAAAGATAATTATTGTACATGTCAAAATTTATTAAAAACCATAAAAATATCCAAACGCCCACTAGATCCCGCGGTAAATGTCACTGAAATATGTAAGGAATCTGAAAATGTATCGAAATCATAAGAGATCAGCTGCTCCTAGCTGCGACTTTTTTTTATTCCACGTCGAACATAGGTACTCGGGCGAGCGCGCTCCGCTCGCTCGCTTGGCACGTGGCGAGAGGCGCGCCCGGGCGATTAAATTGATCCTGTTTTGGGCCTCGCAGAAAAGTATGTACTATCCGATGGATTACATTGACGGCCGTGAGTGCAAGGGAGAGATCTCTGTTTCTGTCGCACTCACAGATGTAAGTGGAACATCCATCTATTTTGCAGATCGATAAAATTTTTTGAAAATTCTTCCGCCATTCTGGATCTGCCATTTTGTTTTTGAGAATTCTGACATCAAAGTCGTGATCAGCGTCCCAAAAAACCCACATAAGGGAAATTTGAAGCAAATCGATAAAGTTTTTTAAAAATTCTTCTACCATTTTGGATCCGCCATTTTGTTTTTGAAAATTCCGACCTCGAAATCATGATCAGCGACCCCGAAGATTCACGTAAGTGAAATTTAAAGCAAATCAATATAGTTTTTCGAAGATTCTTTCGCCATATTGGATCCGCCATTTTGTTTTGGAGAATTCTGACATCAAAATCGTAATCAGCGACCCCAAAAACCCCTACAGCTATTATTTTGTAGAGATGAAACGAGACCTTCTATTTATGATCGAGTTTTGTGGCTTTTGGCCCACTGTGCACCCCTTTCAGAGAAAACCATCCCTAACACATATTTTTCAGAGTGACGAACTTTCATAAGCAAGCAGGCCATTTGTTTCGACGCAATAATCATACACGATTCATGGACTCCCGGAATTAACCTAGCCCGAATTTTTCAAATCACCCCTTTCCGAGAAAACCACCCCCAACGTATATTTTTCAGAGGGGAGACTTTTAATAAGCAAGCTGGTCATTTGTTTTGACGCAATAATCATAAGCTATTTATGGGCTCTTGGAATTAACGTAGTAAAAATTTTTCGAATCACTTCTTTCCGATAAAAACACCCCTAACATATTTATTTTTTCAAACGGAGACTTTCAATAAGCGAGCAGGTCGTTTATTTTAATGCAACAATTATAGGCTATTTATGGGCTCTCGTTATTGACGTAGCCCGAATTTTTCGAATCACCCCTTTCCGGGAATCCCACCCTCAATATAACGAATTTAAGTGGTAGCGAAATATTTTACGTATAGGGCCCATGTGCTGGTTGGCGATATAACTTCTTATACGCGTTGATTGGAACTTGACGGCTCGCGCGATTCCTGGTCGAATTCGTTTTTGGTCGGATTTAGTTCAGTTCTCCGACCGCTATATTGTAACAAATGACGAAATCTTCAATATTTCCGTAGTTTTTCTGGTTATGAGTTTTTAATGTCCTTAAGACCAAGGGAAATGTTCGTCGCTTGGCCTCTGTCACCCCGCCGAGGGCCCCGATCTCTCGGCGACCTCTCTCGCATTCGTTCTCGCGCCCAAACTACTGCATGACTGCGAAAAATTATTTAATAGTAATAAAATAGGCCTTTTTTGAAACTTCCATTTTTCCGGATTAATTTTTTTTTAATTCTAAAATCTGTATGGCTCTTTGCTGCTACTACATCCTGAACGTTAAAGGGAGGGGGGGGGGGGGGTAAGGTTTGTTTCGTCGAAAAAAGACCTTTTTTCATGAATTTTTTTAAGAAAAAATTATGACTGTAGGTTTGTTTTACTTATTATTATATGAAAGTACAACATTTGAAGAATACTCAAATAAAATTATGTGTAAAAATAGCGAGGAATAACGGATTAATCGTAGATCTCCGTAGGCGCCTCGAAAAAATGTTTTTGTGCGGTGACCAGCCTACAGCATCACTGGATCATCTGAAACCAAAAAATCAAAATGCTTTCTTCAGTTTATTACTTTATCTTTCAATTGACGTAAAGGTTTTTTCAGTTTTTCAATTTTTTAATTTGTGGTATCATTTTGAAGCCAAAATGACGATTTTAGACAAAAAAATCGACCTATTTAATATTGTAAAATCGTTAGTAATTGAATTTTTTTGTAAAACTCGACGTCACCCGAGAGCTATATATGTGTAGAATATTTGGGAAAATTTAAAAACGATCGGTACAGTAGTTTTTTCTGTAGGCTGGTCACCGACTTTAAAACCGACTTGTTATGAAAATCGATTTCAAAGTTTTGTACACTGAAAAAATGAAAATATCTTGAGAAAAACTGGATTTTTTTAATAAAATACGTACATGTCATCATCGATGCCGGGTCCATACAGTACATCAGTATCATCCAGGTTATCTAAGACATCTTTTTGCTCCTGTCTACGTAAAACTCTGCCTTCTTTGGTCTCGCGAGCAGCTTTCTCGTCCGCTCTGCTGATCCGCAAAGAGTCTGTCGAGCGCGCCCATTCATGCGCACTTGGTCCTGGAGTGATGCCCAAATCTTGCATGAAGGTCAGAAAAGCAGTAGAGCCTTCGTTAAAGACTGGTGCTGCTACATATGCTGCAATTTCAACGACAGTTGCGGTACCACTCACTGATGTGGGACTAATTTTCCAGATGAGTTGGTTGTAGCTTTCGTTGTTGTTCTGCGTGAAACCACCCAGACAACGTTCCAACAGCGTGTCTTTGCTTAAATCTTCATATATTGGCTTGATTGCGTCTGAAACAACAGCTGGAAGTGAAGAGTAACTGTGCTTGAATGATCGTAATGTTTATGTAGCTTCCGCCTTCTTCCACTCGCACCACGATTCATCGCATTTTTCCTGCTGGGGGTTTTTATCAGTCGAAGAATAATGATAAAAAGTCGCCCATATAGCGTTCCTCATTTTGTTCACAGAATCGGGATTTCTTCAAATTGCTAGCCCATAATACACTGTTAATTTATCGATAATTTTGCCAGTTAGTTTGCCTTTACCGGAAAGAGTTTTCCTCTTCACTGTTTGACCAAATTTCGTTGTCGCATCGACCACGTGCGATTTCACCAAGTCACGGAGACGTTTGCTCATTCTTTTTCGGACGTGTCCAATACATTCTTTCTTGTTTATTATGAAGTTATTACCGTAAGGTTTCGCATTGACAACTCCGGTGTAAGTTTTGGAATCACCATCACCAATACAATTACGGTATTTTACTTTTGAAAACTCTATCGAACGTTGGAACATTTTCACGATAGCATTCACTTTCATATTACCGGATGGCCCACTGTGATTTGATTCACATTGTCCTTTGTTTACGTGCTCCTCGTGCCAATCTTCATATTCTGAAGGTCCTAGTTTTTTGCTCCAGGTTTTACATAAGTTACAATACAAACTGTTGACAAAAATATCAAGAACTTTTTCGGTCCAATAGCCGATCAATGACGATACACCAAAGAGCGAACTAAATACTCTTTTTTTCCACGTGCCGTCTCCGGATACTGTAATTTCGTCTGTGTCTTCGCGAGTATTTTGTTAACAAGTCTCTCCTTTTTCTTCGTTGATGGCAGAAGAAAAATATTTATTTGCAACAGATTTTACGCTGGTGTTCATTTTTTTAATGAAAGTATTGTAGCACGGTTTTGAAATAAAACTACTTGCCATGTCCATCAATCCGCAAAATTTCTCACACCCGGCATGTCCTAGGCCTAAAACTCGCATTATGAATCCAAATCTATTATTTATTTCGTAGGCATTACCATCAATTCTTCCACTCAACAGACCATATTTTGGAATTTTGCACTTATCACACGTAACTTTTATTTTGAAGCCAAGATCTTCTTTTTACAAGATTGAAATGCCACTGAGCTATCACACGCTTCACACTTCACTAAAGTTGCTACAGCCGAAAAGACTAGAAGAAAGTCTATAATTCGATAATGTTTCTTGCGATCTTCCCCAATTTCAAGCGAACCATTCAATTTGATTTTTTTCGCTGATTTTCGCTGAGACGCTCTTACTTCCGTTTTTCGCTCCTGCGGCCTTAATCGTTTTCTTGGTCGGCTTATTCTTCGGTTACCCTGTCTACGTCCTTCTCTGCCAGTTACTTTCGACATTTTTTCGATGATAAATACAAAATCGCTAAGAAAACTAAGTAAAAACACAACGGAGCACGAGTTAACGAAATCGGGGCAAAAGTGGAATGACGCACATAAGTGCTTTCCTAAGCGTTCAAGTTTAGACTGAAAAATATATTCTACATCGCAGGATACAATGAACCGTACACATTTTATTTGCCTGAAGATATTAAGACCAAAAGAGGGGATAATAATAATACAATGGAGACCGAAGCAGCTGCCGCTCGCCACTCAGCGCAGGTAGCTGAACGGCACGCAAACCTAAGTTAGAGATACGGTTATTCACCCTACTGTTACTTTGTTAGTTTTGCTCCGAATGACCTAAAACTTTGAGACAATATTCTTGACATGTTGTAGGTTCAGAAAAAAAAATAAAAAAAACATGGATAAAAAACGTTGTCAAACCTTACCCCCCCCCCCCCCCCCCCCTTAAAAAAATAACATGTTGTTTCTTACAGAAAAAAAATTGCAAAGAAAATTATTATTTACTGATTGGTTGTATTTATTTACGCGCAGAGGGTCAAAATAAACAAGATTATGCAATTATTCAAAATCGTTTTTTTTTTTCAGATTCAAGCAAAATTGATCGATCGTCACCGAAAAATTGTCATCGTCAAAGTTGAAGAGAACTGAATTTACTATATGAAGTTTATAATGGACGAGCTACTAACGAAAACGTATTCCCGTCAATTCGGGGTGTCGGCCATCTCTGAAGCAAAATTTATTCGATCGAAACATTCTATCGTCTTAATTTTGGACCGATGAAACATTGGATATTGAAAACTTCGAGACGGACCCGTGTTTGAAGGGCTTCTACACGCACATAGATACACGTACACCGTGAGATAATCTTCTTGCGTATTTTCGGGATGATACCAAGAGGGCGTTTTCGAGCAGCCTTGACGGTAATCCGCCCGGTTAAGCCGCTTCGGTCTAAGCTTGCCCCGCACCCCTTTCTGCACCGAATGCGCGGACAGTTTTGAGTGATGTTGTCATAGATTTTTTTTAATCCGGAAAGTGTGTACGAGTCTCGTGTACAAAAAAAGCGCAGAACGTGCGCGTTCGTGGACTTAGAATTGCACATACCATCAACGGAGAAAAAGGCGAGTGGCACAGAATTTTTTTGGTCTGGAACGTTGAGCCGAGACAAAATTTTGCTTTTCAAGAGGGATCTCGCGGCGTGTACCGAGCAGCTAGTTTTTACTTCGTCCATAACAAAGTCG
>CAXAQZ010000192.1:0-5000 GCA_963971145.1 Sussaba pulchella
GAAAAGTAAAAAAACATAACTTTCTTCTTATCGCATTAACGTAACAATCAATATCTAAACGTGGTCAAAAAGTTTTTTTAAAAATTATTTTTTCATCGAAATGAAATAAATAAACCTTCATTTTTCGACCGTAGATCGACCGCTTTTTCTTGAAACCAAACAAAAAAAAAAAAAATTCGTTTGTAAAATAATAAGAACATTAAAATTATTCCAGGCGTAGACCGATCGGTTTTTCTGAAATTCGAAAAAAAAAAAAATTTCTTTCATGAAACGCGAAAACCATTTTGACCTAAAATTTATTCTAATAAATTAATGAAAAAAAATTGGTATCGAAAAACGAAAGAGGATTTTAAAATCCACACGTAGACCGATCGCGTGTACATTGAGTTTACGCGTAGACCGACCGCACTCGGGAATAATCCACGCGTAGACCGACCGCGACCAGAGTTGTTCGACGCGTAGACCGATCGCATGTACATTGGGTTGACGCGTAGACCGATCGCCCTCGGAAATAATCCACTCGTAGACCGACCGCGACCAGAGTTGTTCGACGCGTAGACCGATCGCATTCTCGAAAAGTAAAAGAACATAACTTTCTTCTTATCGCATTAACGTAACGATCAATATCGAAACGTGCTTAAAAATTTTTTTTTTTTAATTATTTTTCCATCGGAATGAAATGAATAAACCTTAAATTTTTACCCGTAGATCGACCTTTTTTTCTTGAACCCAAAAAAAAAAAAAAAAATTCGGTTGTAAAATAATAAGAACATTAAAATGATTCCAGGCGTAGACCGATCGGTTTTTTTGAAATTCGAAAATGAAGAAAAAATTTTTTCATGAAACGCGAAAAAAAATTTGACCTAAAATTTATTCTAATGAATTGATGAAAAAAATTGATATCGAAAAACGAAAGAGGAATTTAAAATCCACACGTAGACCGATCGCATGTATATTGAGTTGACGCGTAGACCGACCGCACTCGGAAATAATCCACGCGTAGACCGACCGCGACCAGAGTTGTTCGACGCGTAAACCGATCGCATGTACATTGAGTTGACGCGTAGACCGATCGCACTCGGGAATAATCCACGCGTAGACCGACCGCGACCAGAGTTGTTCGACGCGTAGACCGATCGCTTTCTCGAAAAGTAAAAAAACATAACTTTCTTCTTATCGCATTAACGTAACAATCAATATCAAAACGTGGTTAAAAAATTTTTTTTCAAATTATTTTTTCATCGAAATGAAATAAATAAACCTTCATTTTTCGACCGTAGATCGACCGCTTTTTCTTGAAACCAAAGAAAAAAAAAAAAAATTCGTTTGTAAAATAATAAGAACATTAAAATTATTCCAGGCGTAGACCGATCGGTTTTTCTGAAATTCGAAAAAAAAAAAAATTTCTTTCATGAAACGCGAAAACCATTTTGACCTAAAATTTATTCTAATAAATTGATAAAAAAAAATTGGTATCGAAAAACGAAAGAGGATTTTAAAATCCACACGTAGACCGATCGCATGTACATTGAGTTGACGCGTAGACCGACCGCACTCCGGAATAATCCACGCGTAGACCGACCGCAACCAGAGTTGTTCGACGCGTAGACCGATCGCATGTACATTGAGTTGACGCGTAGACCGATCGCCCTCGGAAATAATCCACGCGTAGACCGACCGCGACCAGAGTTGTTCGACGCGTAGACCGATCGCATTCTCGAAAAGTAAAAGAACATAACTTTCTTCTTATCGCATTAACGTAATAATCAATATCAAAACGTGCTTAAAAATTTTTTTTTTTAAATTATTTTCCATCGGAATGAAATGAATAAACCTTAAATTTTTACCCGTAGATCGACCTTTTTTTCTTGAACCCAAAAAAAAAAAAAAAATTCGGTTGTAAAATAATAAGAATATTAAAATGATTCCAGGCGTAGACCGATCGGTTTTTTTGAAATTCAAAAATGAAGAAAAAAATTTTTCATGAAACGCGAAAACCAATTTGACCTAAAATTTATTCTAATGAATTGATGAAAAAAATTGATATCGAAAAACGAAAGAGGAATTTAAAATCCACACGTAGACCGATCGCATGTATATTGAGTTGACGCGTAGACCGACCGCACTCGGAAATAATCCACGCGTAGACCGACCGCGACCAGAGTTGTTCGACGCGTAGACCGATCGCATGTACATTGAGTTGACGCGTAGACCGATCGCACTCGGGAATAATCCACGCGTAGACCGACCGCGACCAGAGTTGCTCGACGCGTAGACCGATCGCTTTTTCGAAGAGTAAAAGAAAATAACTTTCTTCTTATCGTATTAATGTAACAATCAATATCAAAACGTGGTTAAAAAATTTTTTTTTTCCAAATTGTTTTTTCATCGAAATGAAATAAATAAACCTTCATTTTTTACCCGTAGATCGACCGCTTTTTCTTGAAACCAAAAAAAAAAAAAAAATTTCGTTTGTAAAATAATAAGAACATGAAAATTATTCCAGGCGTAGACCGATCGGTTTTTCTGAAATTCGAAAGAAAAAAAATTTTCTTCATGAAACGCGAAAACCATTTTGACCAAAAATTTATTCTAATAAATTGATGAAAAAAAATTGGTATCGAAAAACTCGCTTTCTCGAAAAGTAAAAGAACATAACTTCCTTCTTATCGCATTAACGTAACAATCAATATCAAAACGTGCTTAAAAATTTTTTTTTTCAAATTATTTTTCCATCGGAATGAAATGAATAAACCTTAAATTTTTACCCGTAGATCGACCGCTTTTTCTTAAACCCGAAAAGAAATAAAAAAATTTGGTTGTAAAATAATAAGAACATTAAAATTATTCCAGGGGTAGACCGATCGGTTTTTTTGAAATTCGAAAAAAAAAATTTTTTTTTTCATGAAACGCGAAAATTAATTTTACCTTAAATTTGTTCTAATAAATTGATGAAAGAAATTGGTATCGAAAAACGAAAGAGGAATTTCAAATCCACGCGTAGACCGACCGCGGGCAGAGTTGTTCGTTGCGTAGACCGATCGCATGTACATTGAGTTGACGCGTAGACCGATCGCACTCGGAAATAATCCATCCGCAGACCGACCGCGACCAGGGTTGTTCGACGCGTAGACCGATCGCTTTTTCGAAAAGTAAAAGAACATAACTTTCTTCTTATCGCATTAACGTAACAATCAATATCAAAACGTGCTTAAAAATTTTTTTTTTCAAATTATTTTTCTATCGGAATGAAATGAATAAACCTTAATTTTTCACCCGTAGATCGACCGCTTTTTCTTAAACCCAAAAAAAAAAAAAATTCGTTTGTAAAATAATAAGAACATTAAAATTATTCCAGGCGTAGACCGATCGGTTTTTCTGAAATTCGAAAAAAAAAAAAAAATTTTTCATGAAACGCGAAAACCATTTTGGCCTAAAATTTATTCTAATGAGTTGATGAAAAAAAATTAGTACTGAAAAACGAAAGAGGAATTTAAAATTCACACGTAGACCGATCGCAAATCTTGTTTGGTCGATAAGTAGACCGTTTATGGTTTCACGAATTTCTTTTATAGGGACGGTCCGAATCTTGTTAATCAACGAGCATTCTTCTAACTCAATCGAGCATTCGTTATTCCCGGCGTTTATCCTCGTATCAATTATTTCGGTTCGAAGAGTAGACGAATCCCTATTTGAAAATTTTTTAAATTTCCACGTGCATCGCATTGGGCCGTTAAAAGTCGTCAGAATCTTCGTAATATTCAACGATTCTCCGGACTTTATGCAAATTAGAAATAAATTTTTTTGCTCGAATAAATTTTTACGAAAATTTTAGATAGGTACAGTGGGAATCTTGTTAATCCATTTATGCAAAATATAATATCACAGATAAAACATTCCTTCAACAAAATCAAGTATCAGTTATTTCCGCCATTTACCGTTGAACAAAATATTTAAGGTCAAAGATTATGCGAATTAGTTTTTTAATTTTTTAATCTATATTTTCAACGTGCATCGCATCGTTGTTAAAATCTTCGTAATATTTAACGATTCTCCGGACTTAATGCAAATTAGAAAAAGATTTTTTTGCTCGAATTAATTTTCACGAAAATTTTAGATAAGGACAGTGGGAATCTCGTTAATCCATTCATATAAAATTTTATATCACAGAAGGAAAATTGCTTCAACGAAATCAAGTATCAGTTATTCCCGCCATTTACCGTTGAACAAAATATTTACGGTCAAAGAGTATGCTCTAATTGTTTTTTCAATTTTTTAATCTATATTTTTAACGTGCATCTCATCGGGCCGTTAGAAATTATCAGAATCCTCATAATATTCAACGATTCTCCGGACTTTATGCAAATTAAAAGAAGATTTTTTTAGCTCGAATTAATTTTTACGAAAATTTTAGATAGGGACAGTCGAAATCTCGTTAATCCATTCATGCCAAAACTTATATCACAGAAGAAACATTTCTTCAACGAAATCAAGTATCAGTTATTCCCGCCATTTACCGTTGAACAAAATAATTACGGTCAAAGAGTATGCTCTAATTGTTTTTTCAATTTTTTAATCTATATTTTGAACGTGCATCGCATCGGGCCGTTAGATATTATCAGAATCCTCGTAATATTCAACGGTTCTCCGGCCTTTTCGCAAATTAGAAAAAGATTTTTTTGCTCGAATTAATTTTCACGAAATTTTTAGATAGGGACATTGGGAATCTCGTTAATCCAATCATGCACAAATACGATATATCATAGAACAAACATTCTTTTAACTAAATCGAATATCAGTTATTCCAGCCGTTTACCTTCGATTAAATTATTGAGGGTCGAAGAGTAGACGAATTTTTTTTTTTTTAATCTTTATTTTCAATGGGCATTGCTAAAAAAAAAATACGTAATTATTTATCACGGTCTTGTTATTTTTCTAACGCGCATTAAGGCTCGGCTTAACACAAAAAAATTACACTTGTAGCTTCCTATGCGCATTGC
>CAXAQZ010000193.1:0-2500 GCA_963971145.1 Sussaba pulchella
TTGTTCGACGCGTAGACCGATCGCATTCTCGAAAAGTAAAAGAACATAACTTTCTTCTTATCGCATTAACGTAACGATCAATATCGAAACGTGCTTAAAAATTTTTTTTTTTTAATTATTTTTCCATCGGAATGAAATGAATAAACCTTAAATTTTTACCCGTAGATCGACCTTTTTTTCTTGAACCCAAAAAAAAAAAAAAAAATTCGGTTGTAAAATAATAAGAACATTAAAATGATTCCAGGCGTAGACCGATCGGTTTTTTTGAAATTCGAAAATGAAGAAAAAATTTTTTCATGAAACGCGAAAAAAAATTTGACCTAAAATTTATTCTAATGAATTGATGAAAAAAATTGATATCGAAAAACGAAAGAGGAATTTAAAATCCACACGTAGACCGATCGCATGTATATTGAGTTGACGCGTAGACCGACCGCACTCGGAAATAATCCACGCGTAGACCGACCGCGACCAGAGTTGTTCGACGCGTAAACCGATCGCATGTACATTGAGTTGACGCGTAGACCGATCGCACTCGGGAATAATCCACGCGTAGACCGACCGCGACCAGAGTTGTTCGACGCGTAGACCGATCGCTTTCTCGAAAAGTAAAAAAACATAACTTTCTTCTTATCGCATTAACGTAACAATCAATATCAAAACGTGGTTAAAAAATTTTTTTTCAAATTATTTTTTCATCGAAATGAAATAAATAAACCTTCATTTTTCGACCGTAGATCGACCGCTTTTTCTTGAAACCAAAGAAAAAAAAAAAAAATTCGTTTGTAAAATAATAAGAACATTAAAATTATTCCAGGCGTAGACCGATCGGTTTTTCTGAAATTCGAAAAAAAAAAAAATTTCTTTCATGAAACGCGAAAACCATTTTGACCTAAAATTTATTCTAATAAATTGATAAAAAAAAATTGGTATCGAAAAACGAAAGAGGATTTTAAAATCCACACGTAGACCGATCGCATGTACATTGAGTTGACGCGTAGACCGACCGCACTCCGGAATAATCCACGCGTAGACCGACCGCAACCAGAGTTGTTCGACGCGTAGACCGATCGCATGTACATTGAGTTGACGCGTAGACCGATCGCCCTCGGAAATAATCCACGCGTAGACCGACCGCGACCAGAGTTGTTCGACGCGTAGACCGATCGCATTCTCGAAAAGTAAAAGAACATAACTTTCTTCTTATCGCATTAACGTAATAATCAATATCAAAACGTGCTTAAAAATTTTTTTTTTTAAATTATTTTCCATCGGAATGAAATGAATAAACCTTAAATTTTTACCCGTAGATCGACCTTTTTTTCTTGAACCCAAAAAAAAAAAAAAAATTCGGTTGTAAAATAATAAGAATATTAAAATGATTCCAGGCGTAGACCGATCGGTTTTTTTGAAATTCAAAAATGAAGAAAAAAATTTTTCATGAAACGCGAAAACCAATTTGACCTAAAATTTATTCTAATGAATTGATGAAAAAAATTGATATCGAAAAACGAAAGAGGAATTTAAAATCCACACGTAGACCGATCGCATGTATATTGAGTTGACGCGTAGACCGACCGCACTCGGAAATAATCCACGCGTAGACCGACCGCGACCAGAGTTGTTCGACGCGTAGACCGATCGCATGTACATTGAGTTGACGCGTAGACCGATCGCACTCGGGAATAATCCACGCGTAGACCGACCGCGACCAGAGTTGCTCGACGCGTAGACCGATCGCTTTTTCGAAGAGTAAAAGAAAATAACTTTCTTCTTATCGTATTAATGTAACAATCAATATCAAAACGTGGTTAAAAAATTTTTTTTTTCCAAATTGTTTTTTCATCGAAATGAAATAAATAAACCTTCATTTTTTACCCGTAGATCGACCGCTTTTTCTTGAAACCAAAAAAAAAAAAAAAATTTCGTTTGTAAAATAATAAGAACATGAAAATTATTCCAGGCGTAGACCGATCGGTTTTTCTGAAATTCGAAAGAAAAAAAATTTTCTTCATGAAACGCGAAAACCATTTTGACCAAAAATTTATTCTAATAAATTGATGAAAAAAAATTGGTATCGAAAAACTCGCTTTCTCGAAAAGTAAAAGAACATAACTTCCTTCTTATCGCATTAACGTAACAATCAATATCAAAACGTGCTTAAAAATTTTTTTTTTCAAATTATTTTTCCATCGGAATGAAATGAATAAACCTTAAATTTTTACCCGTAGATCGACCGCTTTTTCTTAAACCCGAAAAGAAATAAAAAAATTTGGTTGTAAAATAATAAGAACATTAAAATTATTCCAGGGGTAGACCGATCGGTTTTTTTGAAATTCGAAAAAAAAAATTTTTTTTTTCATGAAACGCGAAAATTAATTTTACCTTAAATTTGTTCTAATAAATTGATGAAAGAAATTGGTATCGAAAAACGAAAGAGGAATTTCAAATCCACGCGTAGACCGACCGCGGGCAGAGTTGTTCGTTGCGTAGACCGATC
>CAXAQZ010000194.1:0-44827 GCA_963971145.1 Sussaba pulchella
CGATAATGAAATTATTGCGCCGTGTTATTCAAATGTAAATATTTAAAAAAATCGGGCCGACCCCTTAAAATAGTCGGATCGGGCTTAATTCCGCGCGGAATTCTACGGAGCCAAAAATGACTCATTTAAAAGTTTTAAGTATTGACGAGAATTATTTTTAAGATTTTTCAAACTCATGGTTTCCATTTTAAACCAATATGTTGTCTACCATAGCGCTGCCATTTTGGAATTTTTGGAAAATTTATTTTTTCGGATGTTCTCCTTCAGACCCCAATTGAAGTTCTATTCGATTGAACTCTTTTTTTTCGTGGAAACCTGAAGTATAAATAAAAATGCGACACTCGGTATGTCTGTACCGGAAAAGAACAACATATTTATGGAAAAATAAAATTATCGACGGAAGTTGCAATTGGATCACATAGGTCCGCACGTCCTTTTAAGCAGTTTTTCAAGCGCTTCCAAATGAAACTAACCAGATCAACGTACCTATAAAATTAGCGGAGCTACGATTTTTTGAATGGGAACTTGACGCCCTTCCCATGTTAATCAAATGGGAAAACTAGAAAAATCTTGCGCGACCCCTAAAAATATTCCGATCGGGCTCATCTTAAGACACAATTTTCTTGATGGAAGATACTTTGGCGTGAGTGTATTTTGGTTGAAGAAAAAAAAAAGTTTTTTTTTAAGCCGCCCTAGTATGTATGTATGTAACATTTGTTGAGCGTTCATAACTTGAGAACGGCTTGAGATATCAAACTGAAATTCGTTACACATGTAGAGGGCTTACGGCGCATAGCATGATTCAATTTTTAGAAAAATCCATACAGTTTTTTCGTTTTTACGCGATTTTTAAAAAATTTTAAAAATTATTTTTGGTCTCTAGCTTCCACAATTTTAGAGATATCGACCTCAAATTTAGTACAATGTTGTACGACCACAGGGTGATGCTCGTCACTACATTGGCAAAAAATCCATGCAGTGCTTTGGTTTTAAGAAATTTTAAAAGGTGTAAAAAAATGGTGTGCGCACTCGAGCTGGCACAATTTTCTAGATACTGGACTAAAATTTGGTACGAAGCTGAACTATTATCAAGAGACGTTTCGGATTGAATTTGAGCAAAATCCATCAAGCCATTTATATTTGATGTCATTTTGGAATTTTTCAAAAATCAACGTAAGTGCTGTAGCTTTCACGATTTTCGAGATATTTCTCTAAAATTTGATTCAAGCTTGCACTACTATTAAAAGATGTTCTGTATTTAATTTGGGTGAAATCCATTCAACCATTCAGATTTTATGTCGTTTTCAAATTTTTCAAAAATTGGCGTGCGCGCTTTAGCTTCCGCAATTTTCGAGATATCGGGTTCAAAATTGATACAACGTTGTACTATTATCAAAAAATGCTTCGTATAGAATTTGGGCAAAATCCATCTTGGCGTTTAAATTTAATGCGACTTTCAATCTTTGAAATTTGACATGGAGTTCACTATATATTTATTGTGGACTAGATCGATTTACGAACGAATTTTATATAAGAACAAGGGTGCAAAGTTGAACCTTGCACATTGCTTCCTCATAATTTTTTACATTTGCCAAAGCTTCCTCTATGAGGAAGCCAAAATTAAACGATCAAACGAACTTACCTGTAGTGAAGTTCGATCGTAATTGTATGTAGAGTCTCGTTTGAGATGATAACATCGTAGTACCGTCTACTTTCACACGCTAGTGTCACGAATATTCAGAGCTTAACAAAAAACGATCGCCTAGCAACCCTGACGGCGGCGGTCGTTCCCTCTCCAATTCATATTGTTTAAAGTAACCCCATAAGGATTAAAAATAATAAAACCAACACATTTCAATAAATGAAGGGGAGGGAATAGTAAAAGGAACGAGGAAACGTTCCAAGGGAGGGATGTAATCATCCCAAACGAGACTCTACATATAATTACGATCGAACTAAAGATTTACTACAGGTAAGTTCGTTTGATCGTTTTATTATATTACGAGTCTCGTTTTCGAGATTACATCGTAGATGTTCCGAGATAACTCATTTTATTATTTTTCAAATCACCTTAGGCAATATAAAACACAACTTGTATCGAGACCAACGGTCTCTTAAGGAACAAGGAATAACGGTTTTTATCCGTGTACATCGCACCTAACGGAATGTAAACATTATTATCTCAACCAACAAACGATTAAAACTATGCGAACACCGTCGCTGCGAATTCTTTCCTGCCCGACTTAATCGGCCGATTATAATATTTTGCGAATACCTCCGAGTCCTTAGACCACCCCGCGGTATTTCTTATCGCGATGATATCGAAACCCTTTGCTAAAGCAGCCGACGTAGACACGCGCCTTGTACTATGTGCTGTATACTCGGGACCTATGCCACTCTTCGCCAACACTGAACGGATCCAACGACTTATTGTTTGTGTACTCGCCGACTTGAAGGGCCTTCTTGATGTGATTACTACATCATTGCAATCGCCCCTAAGTGGTTTCGTTATTTCCAAATATCTCTTCAACGTGCTCGCTATGCACAGTCTGGGCTGTTCACGAAAGTACGGCAATAGCAAAAGCGGTTGATAAGCCCCGGGACGCGACGATTTCATGATGTCCGAGATCTTTATCTCGAAGCCCTGTGCCGAGTGAGAAACATTCTCGAGTCTCATGAGCGAGAAGGTTTGCACTCGATGAGCCGTACCTAAGGCTAACAGCGTAACTAATCTCTCCGACAACCGTTGAATGCTCAATGATTCAAGAGGGTATAAGTTCGCTATAAACGTAAGTACCATGCCGACATCCCATGTTTCGTCGTATAAGTTTCATCGGTCTAAGCCGAAAAATACCCCTAAAAAATCTACTGATAATCCGATCGTTAGTCACGTCGTTCGCTGATATTAACGAAATTGCCGATCGCATCGAGTTTAGAGTGCCATAAGAGGCTCCTAAACCATATCTTCTCTGCAAAAATTCGAGGATGCGGTTCGCGCTCGCTCCGTAAACGTCCGTCTTCGTCTCGTGACAGAAATTCACCCATAATCTAATAGGTCCCGCGTACTGCTTCCACGTGCTCTCGGCAAGTGAAGCCAGCAACGTCTCGATGACTGAGTCCGAGAATTTCTTGCGGCGGTAAGATTCGCAGACAACTTCCCGGCAATCAACCCCAGTGACTTCTGTAATGGATGTTGGAGAGACCTACAAGGAGACAATA
This sequence comes from Sussaba pulchella, assembly GCA_963971145.1. Classification (NCBI taxonomy): domain Eukaryota; kingdom Metazoa; phylum Arthropoda; class Insecta; order Hymenoptera; family Ichneumonidae; genus Sussaba; species Sussaba pulchella. The sequence continues at coordinate 3,220 of CAXAQZ010000194.1, forward strand.
GGAGCCATTTATCGCAAGTGAAGATTATGGGTTTCCCTACCGGAAGGTCCATAAATATAGGAAACCATGGTTGCGAAGGCCAATTTGGGACTACCGCAATACCACAGGCGCGATCGGCTATAACCTTTCGAAGGAACCTGAGCACTAATGCGAACGGTGGAAATGCGTAAAAATAACCAGCTTTCCAGTTGATCGTGAACGCGTCAATGGCTAGGGCATCAGGATCTCTGTGCCATGAACAATAGGCTTGACATTTCGCGTTGATCCTGGATGCGAACAAATCCAAATTTGGTTTACCGAATTCCAATATTATTTTTTCGTATGCCCAATTCGACAGTTCCCATTCCGTATCTATATTTTTTTATCCTAGACTCCCTATCCGCCTCAACATTTTCCTTGGACGCTATATAGGACGCGAAAATCCAAATCTTCCTACATTCACACCACTGCCAAATCTCTTTGGCTATCGCGTGAAGTGCGGCATATTGCACGCCTCCCATTCGATTGACATAGGCAAGAGCTGTCGTGTTATCAAGACGGCGATAAGTTCGAGCTGGTTGATGTGCAGCCCCCTTTCCGTATCACTCCAAAACCCGTGTGTACCTTCGCTATCACAATACGCGCCCCAGCCCGTTTTTGACGCGTCCGAGTAAATCTCCTCAACAAACCGAAAACTTCTTATCGGTCCAAAAGACGTTGAAATATTTCGTTTCCACCAACCGAATTCGATTTGCAAATCTGCGATTAATTCGAGCCGTGCATCGTATTTCCCCCCACTGATTAGCAGGCCGAAGAACTTTTCTCATTCGAATCTCTTGGTGTATAACCATCCATACTCAATTGCGCGACAACAGCCGACTAACTTTCCGATGAAGTGAGCGAATTCCCGAATCGTACAAAACTTGCGATGACTAAAATCGTCGATCAAAGCTACCATCTTCCTTTTTTTCACTTCCGGTAACTCTAATCTCATTCTATGAGAATTGATAACAAATCCCAGAAAAGTGCAATCTTTCTTGGGAATCAAGCTATTTTTTTGATAATTCACTATAAACCCCAGGGACTGCAGTCCTCTAACAGTGACTTCTGCGTTTCTGCGACATGCGCTTGAATCCGAACCAATTCAGAGGATGTCGTCTAGGTAGACCGTCGAGATGAATCCTTTTCCTCTCAAATCATTTACTACCGGTTTCAGGATTTTCGTAAAAATATACGGTGCCGTGCATAGGCCGAACGAAAGGCATACAAATTCATAAATTATATCTCGGAAAACAAATCTTAAATATTTTCGGCTTTCTACGTGCATAGATACCATAAAATACGCATCTTGTAAGTCTATGTTACACATAAAATCGCCTCGTGAGATTAATTTCGTCGCGGTTCTGATGTCCTCCAACTTGAAATGCTGCGTGACTATAAAACTATTGAGCTTTTTCAAATTTAACACAAATCTCATTTTACCGTTTGATCTTGGTACTAAAAAATACTACGAAATGAATTGTCCCGGGCATGGCAAACAGGGTCTGACCGCGCCCAGTTCCAACAGCTTGGTGATCGCGAGTTTCATATGCTCGCGATCAATCAAAGAATAAAATTCTGGATGAGGATGTGGAAGAGTTTGATATACCGACTGGTCGAAATCAATTCTATACCCTTTTACACAATTCAAAATAAATCGATCCTGCGTGATCTTTTTCCATTGGGGAAGAAATTCTCGCAGTCACCTGGCTGCTTTATGTACCTCTAAGGTCTCCCCTGAGAGCCTTTGTACGAGCTCTGCTTGCGGTTCTGACTCCGAGCGCGTTGATGATCTCGTTGTTGATACGACTGATTCGACTTCGGAACAAATTATCGATTTTCTCGATTCTCTCTGGTTCGCGCCCGCCCGAGATCCCCCTCGATTCGAGTTGGTCGACAGGCCTCTCCAGTTTCCCGAATTTGAATGACGGAGAGGTACCTTCGGCACCGATGGCTGAGACTTCAACTGAAAGCCAACCTTTTCAATCGATTTTGCCGTTTTAATTTTTCCCGATAAATCCTCGCCGAATAAGAACGCGCCTGGCTTAGTTTCGTCCAGAACTCCCTTCACCTTCTTGTCGAGGAATGGTGTAACACACGATCTCCGTGTAATCGTGTCCAGACGAAAAGCATGCGCCAGCAGTCTACCGGCGTCGGCAAGACACTCCAACAACTGGTACTCATCGATACCGTCTTCCTTGGGGCTCAACAGCAAGGAAATTCCAGTGCCCAATGCGGCCATAGCTGAACCGCGAATATTCTGCGCATTTCTTAAGTACTTGTCTCGCTTCGTGGTAGACTCAAAGAGCGACGACGCTACCTCTGCGTTTAGTGATGGCGCTTCCAAGCGACAGTTACCTGTCCGAGCATATTTTTTCAACAACTCGTCTTGATTTTTTTTTTGATTCCTTCGGCCATCCATTTTTACCAATTTTTTGCCAAAGTTGGGTTGAGCTGTAATTCTGGTGCACCAGATTTTTCATCGACACCCAGAATACGCAGCGTCTCCTCATCGAAAGTCTGTACTGGGTCCTCCGTAGGCTGGTTCGCTGTTGTGACTGTAAGCTGACTCGCAGCATCCACTAGAGGTCGACCTTCGGTATCTCGAGTTTGATCATCCACTGCGATGGGAGAAATATTTTCCACATTGTCACCGTTCGCTGGTGACAAGCCTGTAAATATATTAAGCTGCGATAAACACAATTCTATCTTTGTACGGCTAATACCGACGAGTCACGTGGTCCATAAACTTGGACAATCTACCGATGCTAACACACATGCGGAGTCGTGTAATTCGACTCTAAGGAAATACTCTGCGAGATTTCCTTCGTACGGACTGAGCCGCCGAGTCTGAGGCCATGATAGATGCAGAATATGCAATAAATACCAGATTTTTTGTGAACTTCATTCACAAGCGACTCAAGGTAGAGCTCTAAGAGTCTACCTTCGTACGGTCAAAGCCGCCGAGTCTGAGGCCCATTATTTCCGCAAGTGACCCCCGCTGGAACCTTCTCAGGTTATGTACGACCCCAGACAATTTCTACGAAATTGACTCCGTACGGCAAAGCCGCCCGGTCAACGGAAATCATACCTTGACGACTTGTCGATGCACCCTGATGGTTAATTGTTACTCTTTTTGCAGCCACGTCCGAGGTAGCCGAGCTCGTGTGCATAACCTCGCGCCTCGGACTTCTCGAGTCCGTATCTGAAGAGCTGTCAGGCATCGCATCGAACATCTTCTTCAACTTCTTAAAGAACTTCTCTCTCTTATTCTCCTTGTCCTTCTTCCTCTTGTGCGACTTTCCCATGATTCTTCTCGATTGATAATCTGGAACAATGCTCTAAACGTGCTTCACGTGCGCACGAAAAACGTTATGAATTGGAGAGGGAACGACCGCCGCGTCAGGGTTGCTAGGCGATCGTTTTCTGTTAAGCTCTGAATATTCGTGACACTAGCGTGTGAAAGTAGACGGTACTACGATGTAATCTCGAAAACGAGACTCGTAATATAATTGATCGGTACAGTTCCTCATAGAGGAAACTCTGGCAAATGTAAAAAATTATGAAGAAGCAATGTGCAAGGTTCAACTTTTTCTATAATTAATATATAATCGATTTTCCTATTTATTATTCGTTCGTCAGCTTCTCACATCTGTGTGGCAGGCTGGCGGAGGCTAGCGGCGGCTGTAAGGAGGCTGGCCGAGGCTAGTGAGTGGAGTATGCGTTACCCTCCAAAGGCCTAAGTCAGCCTTATTGTCCACTTTCTGCCATTTGTGGAGTGAAGGCAGGCTGTAGCTTCTATATAATTTAGCCGCGCGCTACCCTCCGTCACTATCGTCCACTCTACAGACGAAGCGTCGGAATTCGAGATCAACTAGGCTGAGGGTAGGAGTGAACATTTCGACTCGGGTGTTGATAGTCGTGGGTAGGGATATGTTGGTTAACATCTCTGCGCCTTCGACGTCAATGGGTGGTGGTTTTCTCCTTTTTCCCGTATTCGCTTGGCTCGGCATGTTGCTGTTCTCGGTGTTGTCGTCACATGTTCGTTCGTCTTCCATCTCGTCTTCGTTGTCGACGCGCAGGCTTCACCCCGTCTGGCGCCACGGCGTGGTATCGCACTTGAGTTAGTTATTGTTAGGTCACTTGTGTAATTCCCTACTACTACTGATATTGTGGGTCATTGATTTCTTTGTTTTTAAGTAGTCGAATATGCGCGCATTTAGTCGCATGCGCCTTCGTAATACGGAACGTCGCTGCCCCGATGTTAACTCTCTCGCGTCTGGACACGAACTCGTCTTGCTCACTACCCGCTGAGTTACGTGGTCGGTTGGAAATTGCCTCTTCGTTAATCCTCATAAGCTGTTCGGAATATTTCAAAGTCGTTTTTCTCGTAAACTTCTGGCTATCTGACCCAACAGCTTTGGGAAATTGTTTTCCGAGGGCTGACCTTTCAGTACGATAAGTATTGAAAATTCCAAAAATGCCGATGACGTAGTGTCTCCTTGTCAGAACAAACCAAAATAATCAAAGTCGCATTGGACGTAGTACGTAAAGATTGAGGGGTGCTGGAAAAGGAGGAACTGCATAACTTAAAACGTAGTTACAAAATAAAAAATTGTATAAGCAATAACACATTAAATATCCACATTTAAACCCAATTAAGAATCTTCGCGATGGCCTTAAACGAACTCTACGAAAACGCTAACGTCTTATTGAACGCAATCAGCGAAAGAAGACATGGGATAATCCACCTTCAGATAATATTGCCCGCGACACTCATAGACGGGTTGAAAAGTTTTGACAAACAGTTTCACAAAAAATATTCAGTACCATTAGGAAAAATTAACTATCAAAGACTTCTTGATATGAGCTTAATCACGATTAGAGTGAGGAATAACAAATCCATTCACATACTTGACACACCTTCGTTAGAAACCGACGACTGGGACATCCGACATTTAATACCGATCCCATTCATGTACGGAACAAATTTTATCGCCGTCATACCCGAGTCAGAACGCGTGTTGGTGAATAAAATGAAAACATTGTACATTTCCATAAGCGAACAATCCCTTACCCAATGCAAAAGTTTAGAAAGAATTAAGATTTTTAAGCGCAGCGAGCCTAACTCCCGGATGGCCGAAACGAATTCATGTGATAATCGAATGTTACAAAGCAGACACTGTGTCTATCACGCAAGCGAACGGAGATTGCTTACTCAACGGAGCCGGTGCAACGATTGAATTATTACACTCTTCTAATCGTATACTTGATGTCTTATACGGGAAAAACTTTACGCTACAAATACCAGAGGAGGATTTAAACCTTATCTCGTCACGACTGTTACTACTACAACACCATATAGACGTAGACGAATTACGAGAACTCAGGAATGACTTAAATGACATACAGACGGCGGTATGCAGCGTTAAAGGACAGCGCAAAACAAAAACGTGGACAAAGCGCACGATTAGCACTCTCAGCGTATTTGTCTATGTATTTTTAGGACTAATAACGCTATGGAGCCTGAACAAACTAGATTTATTCGAATGTGTATCCAAATGCATGCCAAAATTTCGTTTTCAAATATGTTGTAATAAACACATAAACTTCGGCGATAACAATCCGAGACCAATTCAGCACGAGGTCATAGAACTTACAATGCCGGAACCCCTCGTGTTCCCAGCCGTCACCAGGAGACCAGCCTTTTCAGGAGCAAAGCAATTCTAACAATGAGGGTGTGACGCGGGATGATAAAACGTCCCCTCTCCAGGCAATTGCCTGCCTATATATATGAGAGCGCAGCGAAGCCTCATTAGTATTACCATAATCCATCAAGCTATTGACACTTTGACCCTACATCCATTATTATTCAAATAAATAACTTTTATTATAAAAAAAAGTGTATTCAGAGCCAATTGGCCAAGCCGAGTTGACTCTTTTTTTTTTTTCAAAGTCGTACGAGGGAATTTTCCCGTAACGAAACGGCAAACGATTTTGAGGCTAGTAGGGTGTGGAGACATAATTTAAGAGGAACTATAGACGAAAATTTTTTTACTACAAACGGTTTCGATGCTAGTAGGGCAAAAAATTATATTGAAGGAACTACAAACGAAAATGATAAAACTAGAGAAACAGTTTTAAGGCTAGTACTCCGCGCAGAAATAATTTTGAAGGAACTTTAAACGAAAATGACGCGACTACAAACGATTTCGTAGCTAGTAGGACTTTAAGAAATCATTTTCGAGCAACTACAAACGAAAATTAGGTTACTACAAATGATTTTGATGCTAGTAGGAAGGATATAGTACATTGTGTATCTAGGGCGGAAAGTAGGCGATTCCGCCGAGCGTGAAGTTGCCACCCGAGGGGGAAATCGCCTTCCGCCCGTGGTGCACACCGTACTTTTTGTCCGACCCGTGTTGAAAACAAGGGGTCGCGGCGCTCGAATCTTTACCGCCCCACAGTATCGGGCGGTAAACTACTTTATTGCCCGCTGGCGGGGTGCGGTGGAAACGCCCACTTGCCGCCGATAGCACATGCGCGCAACTCCGCGTTTTCAACGGGAGTCGGACAAAAAAATGATGCAAGAGCTACTACAAACGAAAATTACGTTACTACAAACGATTTTAATGCTAGTTGATCGTAGAAAAGTTATTTTGGAGGAACTACAAACGGAAAGATTGTTACTACAAGCTTTTTCGATGCAAGTAGGGCGAAAATTTTTTTTTGGAGGAACTACGAACGAAAATGATTCAACTACAAACGATCTCAAGACAAGTAGGATGTAGAGAAATAATTTTGTAGGAGCTAAAAACGAAAATAACGCTACTACAAGCGATTTCGGGGCTAGTAGGGCCGTAAATATCCTTTTGGAGAAACAACGAACGAAAATTACGTTGCTGCACAGAATTTTAAAGCAAGTAGAGCGTAGAAAAATGGTTCAAGAGGAACTACAAACGATTTCGCGGCTAGTAGGGCGCGAAGAAATAATTTTTAAGGAACTACAAACAAAAAGGACGCTACTACAAACGATTTCGTAGCTAGTAGGACTTTGAAAAAAAATTTCAGAGCAACTGCAAACGAAAATTAGGTTACTACAAACGATTTTGATGCCAGTAGCACGCAGAGAAATAATTTTGGAGGAACTACAAACGAAAATGATGAAACTACGAACGATTTCGAGGCTAGTAGGGCATGAAGAAATAATCTTGGAGCAGCTACAAACGAAAATTACGTCACTACGAACGATTTTGATGCTAGTAGATCGTAGGTAAACTATTTTGGAGGAACTACGAACGGGAAGATTGTTACTCCAAGCTATTTCGATCCTAGTAGGGCAAAAAAAATTTAAGAGGAACTACAAACGAAAATGATGAAACCACAAACGATTTCGAGACGAGTAGCGCGTGGAGAAATAAACTTGGAGGAGCTACAAACAAAAATAACGCTACTACAAACGATTTCGAGGCTAGTAGGGCCAAATATATAATTCTGGAGAAAGAACAAATGAGGTTAGGTTACTACAAACGATTTTAAAGCAAGTAGAGCGTAGAAAACTGATTTTGGAGGAACTACGAACGCAACGATCGTTACTACAAATGATTTCGCGGCTAGTAGGGCGTGAAGAAATAATTTTAGAGCAACTGCAAACGAATATAAGGTTACCATAAACGATTTCGAGCTTAGTAGGGCGCAAAAAAATAACGCAGAAATTACGTTACTACGAACGTTTTCGGTGCTAGTAGGGCGTAAAAAAATAATTTTCGAGGAACCGCAGACAAAAATAATCGAATTTAAACGACTCTGAGGCGATAAGGACATAGGCAAAAAATTTCTGACAAACTAGAAATGTAAATATCGCACCCAAAAATGATTCACAAAAGTAAAACTGTAAGCTTTGAAAGAATAAAAAAAAATAAACATTTTTCGACTTTTTCGTTTTTTCAGTACAAACGAAAACTCTCTGACTACAATCAACTACAAACAATTATCTATCGTTATACATTTTCAGATTTGGGTTTCGTTAAAGTCGCCGGTCGGATTTTTTTTAAAGTCCCATAACTTTTGTTAGATTTCACTACGAATGAAAAAAAAATTACTACAAATAACTACAAACCAATATATTTGAAAATAACGAAAGAAATATTTTTTTTCTCAAGGCGGGGGCCAGGTTCACATAGGTTGTGGAAAGGCTTGTCTGATTTCAAAAAACTTAAAGGTTTAGCAAAATTTCAAATTCTAACATTATCAATTACTGAGAAAAGTTTGATTTCTGGGTTTAAAAAATGTTGATATTTGATTTGAAAAATCGTAAATTTCGGTTGCCGTGAATCCCACCGGATCGGTGATTTGTCCTTCCACGAACTAGTGATTATAATTGAAACCAATTTTACAAAAGATTTAGATGTTCCGGTTAAATTGCTTTCGAGAAATTGAGCTCACCGTAAGAGCACTTCGTAGAATCCAAAATTCCGAAATAATTCCGTTTAAAGTTCTGAGTCTAGGTTTTTTGTGAAGAATATGATCTTCGTCAGGCTCACATAGAATTACCTACTTTCGGGCCACAAAGGGTCCCGTCGATCTTGCCTGTATAATTTCCAAATAAGGAGGCAGCTCTACACAATAAAGCGGATCCACGTTTTTTCCATGTACTATCACCAGATACCCTGTTTTTGATTTTTATTTAGTCGATTGGTCCTTCTAATTTCTTCACGCATAGCCAACTTTATGAATCAATTAATTACTTATTCTACACTAATACTTAATTGTTTCGCGATAATGTCAGATGTACTTTGAAACATAAATAGTGACATGTCTATCAATCCGCAACATCTTTTACAGCTCGCTGCTTTTAGGCCAAACAATCTCATCGTAAACATAAGCCATCAGTTTATTCCGTACGAATGGTTGATGATACCGCACGAAATGAATCTCCACTGCACACCTTTGTCACATATTACTCCAAGCTTAGAGCCTAGTTTTCTTGTCACTATTGGTGCAAATATAACATCACCATCACGATTTTCAAACTTGACATCCTCTGAAAGAGTTGTGAATATTAATATAAAATCGATAATTCGAGATTGAATCGAATAATCATCAGGCGCGTTCACATCATGAGTTAGTTTTTTTGTTCCCGAGATAGACTGAAATTATTGTCGTCGATCTTTCCTGCCTTTGGATTAAAATATTGTATCCTTTTTCTTGTCCTTGACTTATACACTCCGGTCTTAGATCTAGTTTCCCGAGTGATATTTGTCACTACTTAAATTGATCCTGAAAAAATCCATTAAAACGGATATAAATGAAGTCAAACAAAGCTCACGCAGAGTAACCGTACTTTCAATGTTGCGACTTCAAAAGTAAGAATGCATCTGTTTTAAAGATCTAAAAATGAAGCCAATGTTTCAAAACATCAACATTAACGTACAGTCGGGTATACGAGTGCCCTACAATTTCTGAGCACAATAGAAGCCTGCCACCTCAGGTCACACGCATAGATATACGCGTTCTAGTGCTCGGATCCACAGGAAATTTTGCGGAAATGTACTCAAGATGATATTCTTTGAGAAAGAAAAGAATTACTCTGTTTTCGTCTCAAGCAACTAGATACAACGCCCTGAAAGCGTCCGAGGATCTGGCAAATCTTCGGAAGCTGTGGAGTTAAAAAAAGTTCACTCGTGAGAGCAAAGTCCGTGGACGGGCGAGGGGGAAAGGGTAGGATACGGGGGAAAAATATTCAGGGAGGAATGTATCAATGTTGAAATGAGGCTCAAGCTTTGAAGCATTTCATACGTAATGCTTGGCACTCGGTAAAAAAAATACACGTACATATATTGCACCAAAAAGGTCATGTGCGGCTCATGGGGTGTTTAGTGCACACTATCTGGACTTGTCAGCGATACAACACCGAGGAAGTCGTGTACGACGACCCGAGATTGTCAGAACGCGCCAGAAGAGAACGTAGGATCCAGAAGTCCTAGGGTGGGTCGAATGAGGTGCAAATAGGCTTGGTATGTCGAAAGGGTATTGTTGAGACCGACAGGGCTGATTTTGTCGAGCGCATGCGTGTTTCTATGACTACCGTTTGTCGTTTAACGCCCCCGCCCTTCACTTCCCATTCCATCGGTCTGCGTCTCGCAAGCACAACCCAATCACCCACCCGCACCCGCTATTCTCGACCTCCGTAATACGTACAACGGTCTTCACTTGCTCTTACTCTTCTCTATCCCTTTGGTCATGGCTCATCTCTTTTTATTCCGTCGTTACTGCTGCTTCGCCACGTTACACCCCCACCCCCGCTTGCTACCCTCCACATCCTCCCCACCACTACTGCTGTCTCGATCTGCTGATGATACTATACCTGTTTTCTCTTACATCCCACGTAAGCTTCTCTTTCTTCCGTGTAATGTTTGCGACGTTCCGCCTTTCGAGGCTTGCATATAACGTTTTAACGTACCTCGCCTTGACTCAATCACTGACACGACACAAGGCTCAGGCGCTATTCTCGTAGCACACTGATTGCATGAGCATGAAGATATTAACCCTTACAAGGAGAAGGCCTCAACCATGAAACTGACTTTTTAATGAAACTATCATAGGTCAATCGTACATTGAAAATTATTAGACACCTGTCCTGGCTTCTTTGTAGGTGGGCCCTAGTTTAATTATTATTAATTTTTTTAAATTACGTTTGCGGCGGCAGATGAACAAGGTGCCAGTCGCGTGCTGTGCTATCACCAAGCGCCGATGGCGCAGGGCGAAAGTGTAAGTCCAGCAATCATGATGTCGCTGGTTCGGATCCTGGTAAGTTCATTTTTTTTTTTTTAATTCTTATTATTGCAATCGTGCTAACAATTATTTTATGACACTCCCCCGGCGATTTTTTTTTTTTTGTTAATAGTTAGATCGATGGAAAATAAAAATCATGCAGACACTTTTTGGATTATTTTCGTTAGTAATCGTGATTTATTTCTATTCACATACTCGTGATTAATAGTCATCGTAGAAACATTCAAAACACAACGAGCTCCGTCTGATTCGTCAGTAAAGAGGTCATGGTAAATAAGCGAATTGCCAATACGAAATAATTATGGATCGTTCCCTTGATTTCCAAGGCTCCAAAACTGTCCTTGTGCGGAAGCAAAATCTGAACAACATAACGCATTCCTACACCGTGCAATACAGTTTGACTGCAGCCGGAACTCTTTTGCCTCACGTTTTTATATGCACACAAGAAGCAGCAAATAAATTCGGCCCCGGGTCGGGAAAACCGTGGAACAATTGTCGAAAGAATTCGGAAACGTCATTGTTACATGCTCAAAATCGAGAAAGCTAACAAAAGAGCTGTTTATCGACTATCTCGAGAAAGTCCTCAAGCCCTATGTTCGTGACAACAAATTCCTGTTACTTCTCTCGTGGGGAGGACATGCAGATTCGCTCATTTACGATGACGTATTTACCAATGAATCAGACGAAGTAACGTGCACCGTTAAAGTCATTCCTCCGAAATTTACGCCTTTATGTCAGCCTTGCGACGTATATTTTTACCGACGAATAAAGAGCATAATAAAAAAATTGCAAAATGCATCAGATTTATTGAAAAAAAAACAAGAAATAAACACTCGCGAGGATGCAATAAAAATTCATTCGATCATCCACCACCAAAATTGTTGCCGGACAAAATTGCTTTTACTAACGTAAATGAAGCTTGCTTCCCGCTAATGCTTACCCGAGAAAGCTGCAATTGCAACGGGGTTGCATTTATAAAATGCGCTTGTTGTCGACAAACGTTGTGCTTTAAATGTTTGTACGATACTATCATCCACGAATATGCAAATAAAAATAAATCACGATTTGTTAAGCGTTATTACGATATAATAAATGATATATTGAACGTTATTACGATATATCAAATGATATATTAAATATTATTACGATATATGAAATTATGTGTCAAACGATATATTGAATGTTTCTACAACGACTATCATTCATGCGTATGTGAATGAAAATTAATCACAATTACGTACGAAAATAATCCAAGAAATGTGTGCATGATTTTTATTTTCCAGTCATTTAACTATTTTTAAAAAATTAAATCACCGGGGGAGCGTCATAAAATAATTCTTAGCACGATTGCAATAATAAGAATGGAAAAAAGAAAATGAAATTACCAGGATCCGAACCAGCGACATCATGATTGTTGGACTTACACTTTTTTTTAAAAATGTTTATTATGAACACAGGAAAATATGGTGAGTTTTGGCATTTATAAACATAATACAAAAAATAGCCAACAGTATAAATTGGTTCCCCATGGTCGCGCGCAGGCGGCACTGCGGGGAAAACATAGTTGTGCCCATCGATTGTTATAAGATTAGATCGGGTATTTGTTGCCCTTGAGGCTGCGCAATATCTGGCCCGTAGGCACTGAGCAGACGGGAAGAAAAGGAGAAAAAATCGTGCCGATAAAAACCCTCAAATAATATGTAGTAAGAGAAAAAAAGAAAAAGGAAAAAAAATAACTTTATTGCTAGTGACTAGAGGTGATTACGGATAATACAATTAAAGCTAAGGTGTTCAGGAAACTTCGTACTTTCGGGAGTCACCGTGGGGGGTCAGCAGCACTCGGCCGGTCGCTGGCTTGATCCCCGCGGTGCTCCAATTAGCTGCTCATTTGACCCATCGATCGACGGGAAATCACGATCGATATCCGGGTTCTTCTAGACTTATTCGCGATACTTCGTAGTGACCGGGCACGCTTCTCCTACTTACGGTTCTACCTCGCGGCAAACAGCACGCTTTTCTCCGGTTTATTACTTCTACTGGTCGGCTAACTTCTTATGTTTGGTACAACTTCTGTGGTCGTGAACTTGGAAAATTAGGGCGATTTACGACCGTATTGATTTTCGGGTTCACGATATCCCTTCGAATCTACAACGGCTAAAACGGACGCTTCTTTTCTGCTCATTAACTTCGAAAATAACGGCTCTCTTCGGCTTTGTCTCAACGGTAGTGTTTATTACGATATTCGGAACGATTTACGCCCGGTCCGATTCTCAGATACACGCTACGGTTACGGTTTACTTCGGTTGTGTTCTTTCAAACGGTTTCCACTTCTCGCGACGCGTTACATCACCTCTACGCGACCACGCGGCACCGGTACGACGCCATTACACACGTGGCACCGGTGACCCAGACTTGTAATTCATTACGATTAACTAGCAATAAATCACCATTTGTTTATTTCCCGTTACTCGCAGTGCTTCAGTGTCTCTTCATTTTTCGGCCTCTTCACTCAAGTAGCAAATCCTTGATTTTGAAATTCCCCCATCACCTTAAGACCAGATCCGAGGTCTGCTCCCAGACATTTTTTGGTCCTTCGAGCCGGATCAAGGTGATGGGTGGTTGAAAAATTCATGTGATTTGCTGAAAAAAGGGTAAACTTCGGGAATGCATCGCATATTTCGACGAGTGGAAAGTGCGCGACAAACGGTTCTCTTCGATTCGCTTTGCGTCGATCTTCGTCGCGCTCTCTCGCACTGTACAGCTTCAGCATACGCGTTCGCTCTTGCTCGCACTCGCGTCGCAGCAAGCTCGAACGTTCGGCCTTCTTTACGCAGTAGTTCGCGGCTCGCTTCACACGTACGCTACGCTTAGTGTGTGCGTGTACCTTTGGTCTCGCTCGCGCTTGGATCATTCACCGTATAGTGCGCGCTCTCTCGCACCCACGGTTCGCGGTCTCTTCGTGCGATTGTGTGCGCCTCGCTCGTCACGTACTCTTCGCGACGCGCGTGTGTCCGTGTACCTCGGTCTCGCTCGCACTCGGACGCTTCCCCGTATAGTGCGCTCCCTCTCGCACCCACTGTTCGCGGTCTCTTCGTGCGATAGTGTGCGCCTCGCTCTTCACGTACTCTTCGCGACGCGCGTGTGTCCGTGTACCTCGATCTCGCTCGCACTCGGACGCTTCACCGTATAGTGCGCGCTCTCTCTCACACACTGTTCGTGGACTCCTCGTGTGGTAGTGTGCGCCTCGCTTCTCACGTACTCTTCGTGACGCGCGTGTGTCCGTGTACCTCGGTCTCGCTCGCGCCCGGATCCTTCCCCGTATAGTGCGCGCCCTCTCGCACCCACTGTTCGCGGTCTCTTCGTGCGATAGTGTGCGCCTCGCTCTTCACGTACTCTTCGCGACGCGCGTGTGTCTGTGTACTTTGGTCTCGCTCGCGCTTGGATCCTTCACCGTATAGTGCGCGCTGTCTCGCACCCACTGTTCGCGGTCTCTTCGTGCGATTGTGTGCGCCTCGCTCTTCACGTACTCTTCGCGACGCGCGTGTGTCCGTGTACCTCGATCTCGCTCGCACTCGGACGCTTCACCGTATAGTGCGCGCCCTCTCGCACCCACTGTTCGCGGTCTCTTCGTGTGATAGTGTGCGGCTCGCTTCTCACGTACCTTTTGATACAGCTTGAATTTCTTTTCGTTTTCTTTCGTTTACGGCGACTCTCCGTTTGATTTCGCTTTCGGATTAACAGTTTTGACCTCAACAATTTTCCGATACACTCAAATTTTCATCGGTTTTCCGTTCGATACACAGTGCGTGTCGATCGTTTCGACATTTCGCGAATTTATACACTCAAATTTTCATCGGTTTTCCGTTCGATACACAGTGCGTGTCGATCGTTTCGACATTTCGCGAAATTATTCTTCGATTTTTCATCGGTTTTTCGTTCGATACAAAGTGCACGTCGATCGGTTGGACACTTCGTCAATTTATTCTTCGGGTTTTCATCGGTTTTTCGTTCGATAACCAGTATGTGTCGATCGTTTGAACTTCGTGTATTTATTCTTCGATTTTTCATCGGTGTTCGTTCGATACACAGTGCGCGTCGATCGTTTTGACACTTCGTACATTCCGATCAATTCGGACTTTCGGTGCTTCTCAATTTCTTTGCGTTTTCACCGGTTTTTCGTTCAACAACACAGTGCGCGCCGGTTGTTTGACAGTTCGTGTATTCCGATTCATTTCGGAATTTTGTTTTCATTCGTTTTCTTCGCGTTTTCACGGGTTTTTCGGTCGACAACACAGTGCGCGCCAATTGTTTGACAGTTCGTGCATTTCGATTCATTTCGGAATTTCGTTTTCTTCGCGTTTTCACCGGTTTTGTCTTCGAACTACAGTGCGCGCTGTTTGTTTGACAGTTCGTGTATTCCGATTCATTTCGGAATTTCGTTTTTCATTCGTTTTCTTCGCGTTTTCACCGGGTTTGCTTCCGACGACACAGTGCGCGCCGGTTGTTTGGAACTTCGTACATTCCGATTTAATTCGGAATTTCAGTGCTTCTCGATTTCTTGGCGTTTCAACGGGTTTTTCGGTCGACACACAGTGCGCGCCGGTGATCCGACAGTTCGTGTATTCCGATTCATTTCGGAATTTCGTGTTTCATTCGTTTTCTTCGCGTTTTCACCGGGTTTGCTTACGACGACAGAGTGCGCGCCGGTTGTTTGACAGTTCGTGCATACCGATTCAATCTGGAATTTCGTTTCCATTTGTTTTCTTCAAATTTTCACCGGTTTTGTCTTCGAAGCACAGTGCGCGCCGATTAAGTTTTTGAAAATTCCGTACTTCTCAATTTATTTCAAACTTCGTGTGCCCGGGTTTCTCCGGTCCTTCGTCGGTCTTCGTCTTCGAAGCTCGGTGCGCGTCGTTTGTTTTGACACTTCGGTACATTTTAATTTATTTCAAACTTCGTGTGCACGGGTTTCTTCGTTTTGTCATCGGTCTTCATCTTCGAAGCTTGGTGCGCGTCGTTTGTCTGAACACTTCGGTACTTTTCAATACTTCAAACTTCGTGTGCCCGGGTTTCTTCGTTTTTTCATCGGTCTTCGTCTTAGAAGCTCGGTGCGCGTCGTTTGTTTTGACACTTCGGTACATTTCGATTTATTCCAAACTTCGCGTGCTCGGGTTCCTTCGGTTTTTCGTCGGTCTTCGTTTCCGAACCTCAGTGCGCGCCGGTTGTTTGAACACTTCGGTACATTTCAATTTATTTCAAACTTCGTGTGCACGGGTATCTTCGTTTTTTCATCGGTCTTCATCTTCGAAGCTCGGTGCGCGTCGTTTGTCTGAACACTTCGGTACTTTTCAATATTTCAAACTTCGTGTGCCCGGGTTTCTTCGTTTTTTCATCGGTCTTCGTCTTAGAAGCTCGGTGCGCGTCGTTTGTTTTGACACTTCGGTACATTTCGATTTATTCCAAACTTCGTGTGCTCGGGTTCCTTCGGTTTTTCGTCGTCCTTCGTTTTCGAACCTCAGTGCGCGCCGGTTGTTTGAACACTTCGGTACATTTTAATTTATTTCAAACTTCGTGTGCTCGGGTTTCTTCGGTCCTTCGTCGGTCTTCGTCTTTGAAGCTCGGTGCGCGTCGTTTGGTTTGACACTTCGGTACATTTCGATTTATTTCAAACTTCGTGTGCACGGGTTTCTTCGTTTTTTCATCGGTCTTCGTCTTCGAAGCTCGGTGCGAGTCGTTTGTCTGAACACTTCGGTACTTTTCAATATTTCAAACTTCGTGTGCCCGGGTTTCTTCGTTTTTCCATCGGTCTTCATCTTCGAAGCTCGGTGCGCGTCGTTTGTCTGAACACTTCGGTACTTTTCAATATTTCAAACTTCGTGTGCCCGGGTTTCTTCGTTTTTTCATCGGTCTTCATCTTCGAAGCTCGGTGCGCGTCGTTTGGTTTGACACTTCGGTACTTTTCAATTTATTTCAAACTTCGTGTATTCTAGTTTCTTCGTATTTTCATCGGTTTTCGTCTTCGAAACCCAGTGCGCGTCGATTCACTCTTTGACACTTCGGTGCGTCTCAATTTATCCAAACCTTCGTGTGTTTTGATTTCTTTGTGTTTTCGTCGGCTTTCGTTTCCGAAACTCAGTGTGCTTCGACCATTTCAACTTCCGTATTTTTCCGGTCTGTCAAAAGCTTGTGACATTTCCGCGTTTTTTGACAGCTGGTGCACGTCGAGTATTTTGAATCTTACGTGTTTTGATTTTCTGACATTTTGTGGCTCCTAGTTTTTTGACATTTGGCGCGGTTTGACGATTTAAAACTTCCTGCGGTGCGGGTTTCGTTACTCTTCGACAATGGCAACGCGTCACCACCAAGCAAAGACTGCTCGCTTCAACTGCTTCGGTCCCCACTCGGCCATTAACCGCCAATTAATGAGACGATACTTCAAATGCAACGGACAACATCCCATGCTGATTCACCTCCCGTCGAGCTACACTACGATCAGCAGCTCGGTAAACCCCTCGGCTCAGGGCTCTGCGAAAAATCAATCTTCAACTTCGAGACCAACGGCAACTTCGTCGCCAAACGAGCCTCAGGCTTGACTCAATAAAGGTTAACAATGCGACACAACTTCCGGGACGCAAGAGAATTCGGATCAACTCTTAGCGTTACTTCATTCAGCTTTCGTCGGCACTTCAATTACGGATGCTTCAACCCCGCCGACGGGTCGACCTTCAGTCTTGCTGGCCACGAGCCACGCAATCTTCACCTCGTCATCGGGCATCCCACATCGGATCCCACTTCATCGACCCTGAGGTTCTGAGCTTTCATCCCTCTCAGAACGCAGGGCTCAACTTCTTCGGCTTCAACGGACGACCGCTTCACTCCCAACATGCGGAGTCGGCGGTCAGGCAGCGGGACGGACGCGGGAAGCGACCAACGTCACTCTCTCGTCACTTCATGATCCGACTTCACACTACACTTCACGTTTATGGCGTTCATTGGAAACGTCTCGACTTCACCGCTCGCCTTCCTTTCACACTTCGGTCCAGTCAACACTTCAACTTCAAGCTCGGTTCGTATACTGCACACTTCAATTGATGACGAGGTCTCTTCGTGGTTTTCGGAAATTTTGGGAGCAAGAGGAATTCCGCCGGATTCGGCCCCTACACCCGAACCGGAGGAGTCTTCTCGTACACAACATTTTCGAGAGACCCATTCGAGAGACAAACAGGGCCGTTACGTGGTACGGCTTCCCTTCAAAGAGCCACCTTCGTCTCTCGGAGATTCGTATGCTGGTGCTAAACGGTGTCTTCTGCAGCTACAACGACGGCTTCCGACCAACGAAGCATATCGGGACTTACACAACGAATTCCTTCAGGGCTGCGAGATCTGGTCACACATGACTCGTGCTCCAACGGCTGTCTCTTCAAACCCAAGGTATTATCTTCCTCACCACGATATTCTTCGCACCCATAGCACCACGACAAAACTTCGCGTCGTATTCCATGGTCCCTTTAAGACGTCGAACGGTGTATCGATCAACAATATTCTTCCAACATCGAACTTCTCAGCCACGTATGAACTTTGCACACGGACAACCTCAAGTTTACTCTTCGACTACCCTTCTATACTGAAATCACGGGAAAAGGGATTCTCTCGGAACCGGCTTCATTGTTCGATACATCAGGGTTCAGTTCACCAGCCAGCCTCACAGCGAAAGTCTTCTCGAAAGAACTGTGGTTGGCAAAACTTCAACGGGATGACCATCTGCCACTTCGACTTCAGGAAAACCGGCTTCACTTCAGAGACAGATTGAGCAATCTCTCTCTCTCTCTCTCTCATCAGTCTACCTCGATGCCTTTATTTTTCAACCTCAACAACGCTGAACTTCACGGCTCTTCGGACACTTCCCAACAAACCTTCACTGCCACCTCAGACCCAAGTCTACAGACTTGGGATCTTCTGGACTCCTCTTCCTGCACGAGGCTTCTACGGAGTGCTGCAGTCCGTTAGCGAGCTGTAGCACGCTTCAAACGGCTTCCTCGTACTTCACTGGCCCCTCCAACTACACCTGGACCCTCAGAACACGAGAAACTTCACTTCCGTATGAAGAATTTACGACTCTCCTTACGGAAGTTGAAGCAGCATTAAATTCAAGGCCACTTCCTCATCGGTGAGGCATTAACCACTGTGCCAGAACCATGACTTACGATAATCTCAGAGTCACGACTCGTACGGTGGCAGCTTCTTCAGGCCAAACTTCATCACTTCCAAAAAAAAATGGTCTTCGGAATACCTTCAATGGAGCCTTTCAACTTCGAAGTAGCGGCACCCCTCTCATGAGACACAAGTGGACTCACTTGCGCTCATATCGGACGAGACTTCTACCTTCGCGATGGCCACGAGCTCGAGTGACCAAACTTCACCCACGGACGGCTTCATCGGACGGTCCCACCCGAGTTGTGACACTTCGCACGGCCTCTTCAATCTTCAAGCGGCCAACTTCAAAGTTATCAGTTCTCCCGGTAGATTCTTCGTCAACAACAGTTGCCGAAGGCGGGGAGAATGTTCAGGAAACTTCGTAATTTCGGGAGTCACCGTGGGGGGGTCAGCAGCACTCGGCCGGTCGCTGGCTTGACACCCGCGGTGCTCCAATTAGCTGCTCATTTGACCCATCGATCGACGGGAAATCACGATCGATATCCGGGTTCTTCTAGACTTATTCGCGATACTTCGTAGTGACCGGGCACGCTTCTCCTACTTACGGTTCTACCTCGCGGCAAACAGCACGCTTTTCTCCGGTTTATTACTTCTACTGGTCGGTTAACTTCTTCTGTTTGGTACAACTTCTGTGGTCGTGAACTTGGAAAATTAAGGCGATTTACGACCGTATTGATTTTCGGGTTCACGATATCCCTTCGAATCTACAACGGCTAAAACGGACGCTTCTTTTCTGCTCATTAACTTCGAAAATAACGGCTCTCTTCGGCTTTGTCTCAACGGTAGTGTTTATTACGATATTCGGAACGATTTACGCCCGGTCCGATTCTCAGATACACGCTACGGTTACGGTTTACTTCGGTTGTGTTCTTTCAAACGGTTTCCACTTCTCGCGACGCGTTACATCACCTCTACGCGACCACGCGGCACCGGTACGACGCCATTACACACGTGGCACCGGTGACCCAGACTTGTAATTCATTACGATTAACTAGCAATAAATCACCATTTGTTTATTTTCCGTTACTCGCAGTGCTTCAGTGTCTCTTCATTTTTCGGCCTCTTCACCCAATAAGCAAATCCTTGATTTTGAAATTCCCCCATCACCTTAAGACCAGATCCGAGGTCTGCTCCCAGACATAAGGATATATACAGTTCCGGGCAAAACAGAGCGCCTATCACTAATCTAAGTAGCGAGAACTAAAGTCTGACTAAATCTTATAGTAAAGGTAACACGTGACTTATGACTTAACAGAAACGCATCTTAAGGCTAAATAAAATTGTGCTCCTTGTAGTTAGGTCTAAGACTAGAATATTACTAATCTGCGGTTATTAAGAGATAATATGTAATGTTGCTTACGCAAGTTAAGCTCTGCCATATAGGCTGCGTCAAAGTTTAACCACCGGTATTTATCAAAGTTAAGAGGAAATCGGGCGGTGAAAGCGCAATGCGTTTATCAGCTCTATTACGTTTCCAGTGATATAAGATCGGAATATTATGGGCATTTTGGATTAGGCCCTTTTTATCGCAATAGGTGAATGCCTGAGGAGTCAGGTATCTTTTTTGTAGTTGTCGGATTGAAAGTTGCTCGTTTTGGTTTATTAGGTTGTGTACGACCGCGTTATCAATAGATGGAAGATTACTAAAGTTGGACTGAGACTTTCGCCCTGCGCCATCGGGGCTTGGTGAGAGCATAGCACGCGACTGGCACTCCGTTCATCTGCCGCCGCAACCGTGATTTTGAAAAATTAATAATAATTAACTTAGGGTCCACCTACAATGAAGCCGGGACAGGTGTCTAATCATTTTCAATGTATCATCGATTTATGATACTTTTATTGAAAAGTCAGTTTCATGGTTGAGGCCTTCCCCTTGTTAGTCTGGAAACGTTTCTTTGGCACCTTCAGTCTGGAAACCTGGGTTGTTTTCGTCCTGGCGTTTTTTTAAGTGTTAAAGTTCTGCGAAAAATCTGAAAAAATTCACGAAGGTTCTTCAAACCTTCAATTAAAAGTTTCAATAACCGCATTGGGATGAATTTATATTGTAAATCTATTTTTTATACGAAATATAAGGCAACTAAGGACATAGTCGATAGTTTACTTATAAAATCATAACTTTATGAATAATAATGATATTGAAATGATTCAAAATGGATATTGAAGGGGAATAGTGTAGCTTTTACTAAAAAAAAATAGCATTTAAATGTTTTGAAATTGAATGCTTAATTGTTAATAAATTAGCACCATATTTCGTACAAAAAACAGTGAAAATTGTATAATAATTTAAAATTATAAATGAAATCAATAATAGTTTAATTTATATGTTCTTTTTATTATCAAGAAGTAGAAAACTACATTACTTAATTATTGTTTTATTGATAACATGTCACAAAAAGCACGGTGCGCAACATGAAATACGATGGTCATCGAAAGTCGGTTTTTTGCATTTTGCGCAACAATAAATGGTCTTGCGAAATTTTTCGAACGGGCAGAAATGACATCGCTTTCCTTTATTCATTTTTAGCTCACCGACCTCAACACTAGAATTTTGGAGCCCCGCTCCGAAAAGCACCTCACGAATATTTTCAGATAAAACTTTGTGCAATCCTTGCTGTTTTGCACGCTCTTTGAGATGGGGTTTGATCAGAGACATGACGAGATCTTTAAAAAATTCTCGTTTGTTTCAACTGTCATTTTTAGGTAGAAAATTGTGCAATATACACGAGTTTACGCTTGCCTGGTTTATCCTCACCGCCAAAATAATTTAGCTCCTCGCGCGGACGCAATATCCGGCAAACTTCTTCGGTCGTCCGTTGCGACACTTTCTAATGGAAAAAAAAAATTTTAATTTAAAAAGTTTTTAAAAATTAAAAAAAAATTAAACAAAAAATCGTAATTTTTTTTTCGTGGTCGCATATTTTTTTGGGCAATATTAAAGTCACAATGACGACATAAAACCGAAAAATCGAAACAAAATTATTTACAGTTTCGATCCCCGTACTCTGGAAACCTGGGTCGTTTTCGTCCGGAGCAAAATTAAACTGCCAAAATTCAACTTCGTAGGTAGGTCCTTGGGGTACCCAACTTTTTTTACAGAAGCATAGTAGCGGCCTCTCTTGCCGTTTTTAAAAGTTACAACTACATTCGATTTTTGGCCGGACGAAAACGACCCAGGTTTCCAGACTAAGGGTTGAGGGGTCACACAGCTGTACGTTCTTTCAAAAATCGACTCGGTTTTGATTTACTTGAAAAATACTTTATATGGTAGACTTTTTAACTTGTGAGACGAAAAATCTCTTACCGGAAAAAAATTATTTGCCTCTAAATTTACCTTTTAATTTCCAGTGCCCTAATTGTTACCAAGATACTTACTAAGATGTCGCTAGTCAGGGCTTTGGTTGGATCAGAATCATTCCCTAACGGAAGTACCTCAGTTTCGCGTCAGCAAGTATCAGTACTTGTAAACACGTTGGTTTTTTTCTCGCTTGACATGACATTTTTTCTACTTTGCACTCATTATTTCTACTACCACTAGTTATTTTATTTTTCCGTGTGCTCTCAGAATCACAATAAGTGATAAGTATTGTATTTGAGCAAGAAAGCGATGAAAAAATCCTGTGTAAGGAGGCGGCGAAGTAGTGCATCATCGAAATGACCGGCGAATAGATGCGAGGCTAGGAGTAACACGGAAGGAGTCAGTGCCTTAGCGAAGTGAGTGAAAGTGTCGTCGAACGATGTTGATGTGAGTTATGGATTCGGTTATAAAATTATCAATTTTATTGCTGTTTGTTTGTTTTAACTTGTTTTGTTTCAAAGTCCTCGGTGCTTAGGCTTCAAGATATTCGACGTAGTAAATTCATACGGAATGCATAAAAAATAAACCGCCGAATTGTGCTGGCAATCCAACTAAGGCGCTCTGCGGTACGCAATGTAATTTGTGCAGATTTCAATCTGGAACCAAAAAAATGGCCCTCAATTTTCATTATAAGAGCTAGAGAACCACGTAGGGCATTTCAGAAATATTGATTATTGAGCGAGTGGCGAGTGTTTGAATGAATTCGTTCATTCTTTGTCGAAGAAATGAGATTCATTTGTTCTAAAATAATGATTAGATTAACTCATCGAAAACCCCCTACGTAACTCTCTATAGAATGTTACTTAAAGATGTAGTCAACATTTGGAATCACAAGGATCAAAATTGTTAAAGTTATGCTGCGTGCCGTTTCGGAAAATCGTGTTTCGAGAGGGGGAATGGCAAAATTCCGACTGCTCAGAGTTTCGAGAACGTACATATTGGTATAGCGGCGTAGCTTATTTAACCCGTAGACACCACACTGGTGCAAATTTGCACCCACGAAAATTTCAAGTGTATAGAACTTTCTACCTGCGTGGTCTAGCGGCCTTTCCCCTCCACGACAAATATGTCTATGGGTATACGCTTCCATCGAGCAGAGCAGCGTTGCCGGTCGGAAACTTGTCTCCGAAGAGCGAAAATCAGAATGTCAAAAAGGTGCGTATTTGCACCAGTGTGGTGACAACGTTAATTCGGTGAGATCTGTTCTAATATTAAAATCGTGTTTATCAGACCATAATCGAGTGGAATATCATAGAAATTAAATATTTACTAATATTAACGAGTTTAGTATAATAATAATTATTTTTTATGCAGGATGGCACAACGAAAAAGATATTTTTTTACAATATGTTGAATCAAGCATCAATCAATGCTTGTATCCTCTACAATGTGATGGATACAAATGAAAAACTAAATCAGTACCACTTTTTGAAGAAGCTAGCTTACAGCTTGATAGAGCCACAGTTAAGGCGACGGTATGGGAAAGCTGCACCTTGCGCGTTTCTGTAAAGCGCCTCATTTTATTAATTTAAAAAATGGATCCACCACCAGTGAGTGGTCAAGAAATTATTCGAGATGAATCTCGTGCTCGGTGTGCACTTTGCAACAAAGACAACGCGAAGCACACGCGCATGAGATGCCATACCTGCCGGCGACGAATCTGCGACGATCATCGGTCAGGTGCATGCTTCGAATGCGCTGCGAACGACAACTAAAGTATTTTCATACTATTTTATATTAGTTATGTACTAGTATAATATTGCGTCTAAAATTTAAGCATTTTGTGAAATAAAATTTAAAAATTGCGTTCGAAAATACCGACTTAGACGTTTTTTCCCCCTAAAAAATTACCTCATTTTCAGGCACGCTGAAAAAATCTTTAATTTCTTACAATCATTCTGGATTATTTTTTTCCTTAAAATATGACTTTTTATCTTTCATTTAGCGCAAGAACCATACCGATATCTTGATTAGCATTTAAATGGCATTTAAACAAAAAAACAGGTTTTCCAAATTCCTTTCTTCAATTTGGCCATTTTTCGACAATAAAAATTCATTTTTTAATTCTTCAAATGACTGCAATCGATTACTAAGGAATTTCTACCCCTAAAAAGTCGGGTTTCAAGATTAATTCCATACTTTCATCGAAGAAATACAAAGTTTTGAAAAGTCGAAGTGCAAATTTGCACCAGTATGGTGAGTGCGTGACCTCAAAGGGAGTGTGGTGTCTACGGGTCAACCGCGTGAAGATGGTCACACGGTCGAAGAGGCTACACCACTATATCCATATATACGTTTTCGACACTTTGAGCAGTCGGAATTTCGAGACTCACCGCTCAAATACAACGTACTTTGGGCGAATAGCGCTAGTGTCGCCATTTTTATTCATATTTGTATCATAGATTTTCTGTACTTCAATATAATGTTAATAGCTCCACCAAATATAATTATTCTGCTACATTTTCTGCTTGTCAACAAAATTACCAAGAGGACGCCGTTTTCCGGGCTTCTACAATGGCGGTAGGCCTTAAAGCTTTTTTGGCAAGGAGAGTCAACGCTTTCTACCACTTCCGAGCGAAACGTATCCAATTACAAAAGTGCTAACTCAGGGGAACAATTTTTTTTTACATCCTTTGAATAACATCACGCATTTCAATGCAGTATTGATTAAACTGTACCAACAACGATATTCCAGTGACACGATCTTTTTTTTCTGAAGTACACGCAAATTTATCAGCCATCTACTCGACCGATATTCCACTATCTCTCTGACGCAACTAAAAATATACTTGTAAGGTAACACATAACGCCTTTCATTTGAAAGGAGCTGGGAAAACTTGTTATGTCGTTGATAAGTCTACGAAAGTGCCCGGATCATGCTGCATTCTTACGCGTGCACATGGTTACATATGCTATCCTCATCGTGTTGCGTTGAATGAAAAATTCAGGGCAGACTGTAAGGTTTCTTGGGATATCTTTATCAGAACATAAGCAGGCAGTGCGAAGGCGAGCGTTTGGTGAGGCATTATATGCCGAATGGCATATACGCTTGTGTTCTTACACGTTAGGCAACTAGTCGTACGGTCATCGAGGATGGTATGTGCTTGCAGCTGGTCATACGCATGAATCGCTCAACGATCTGGCGCTCAAAATTGACTTCAAGCGAGACTAGGTTAGTAACGATGCAGCCAATGTTACATCACAGCGTCAATTTAAGGCCACGGAAACACTTTTACTGTCAACAATATTTCCTGTATCCAATAGATACGGCTTCGAGGCCATTCGTATTTCGTGTGAGAAAAAATATTATCGAAATTTTTTGGAATAAAATGCGACTACGTTGAGGAGTTGAGCTTTGCTAGGTGATTGTTGCGATTTGTCTTTGGGAGCTGGGTGTGACGCGGTCCTGCGTGGGTACGGGGGTAGGGTGACTCGTTGGTGGTTGTCGGTAAGGATGTGCCGGCGGAGAGCTGTGTCGGCGCCTGAACTAAACCGCGAAAGGAAAGTATTAGAGGTGGACTGCCACCGCACTTTCCCCTTGGTAGTTGGAAGAGAGCACAAGATGATAGATGGTCCCTCTCTCTACCCTTAGCTGTTAGCTGCTCCGCAAAGCGAGCCCTTCGACGCTACTGACGGCGATACTAACGCTAATGAGCAAAATATGAGGCGGAACCCCTTCGTCATTCTCCCAATCGCCTTTCTACTCCACGTCCCCCTCTTCCTCGTCACTCTGTCTTCATTTTCATCTGACCTGGCGCTGCCACCGCAACGGCCAGTCTTTCCCCTTCCCTCCGCGATTTGGCATAGCACCCTGTGTCACCACCTCAATATTAATTGTCGCTACTCAGCTTCCCGCCGTGCTTTGTTTCACCCTCTGGGGCAAGAGAATTTGGAGGAATGTGGAAGGAAACGATGGAGAACGGCAAACCGAATAATAATGACACTTAATTGGCTGGTGGTTGATTTAAACGACCGTTTTCATGTTCAATAAGTTCCTCATTCGTGTGCATTGAGCCAGACATCTTGAACGGCCAGTTTTTCGTTGTAAGTTGTAAAGCTCGTTGCTTTGAAACTGAAGATCCGCGACTCTCTTACGATCTCCGCGACTCTGTCACGATATCTGCGACTGACAATGAGTCACAATCTCCCCCACTCCGTCACAGTCTCCGGGGCTCCGCGCAAAGCTCCTACAATATGACAATCTAATATAGCCTATATGACGTACACTGAATCGTCGATCTCGAGGCACGCGTCGCAGTCGAAAAATCCAACCTCTTCACTTACCATCATATCAGCCCACTATATCCGTGTGGCCGAATGACTCCGGGTTCCGACGGGCTTAAATTCACTTTGCCGATTACGTTACTTCCTTTTTAAAAAACTGCACATACACAGGACGATGCAGAAACTGATCAGAGTACAATGTGCCACATTTTAGTACCACAATGAAATGATTTCTTATAATTTCTTTTATAAACTCAACCTACATGTTTGATGAATAATATATATGAATAGTTTATTGATATTATATTGCAAACTTACGTGAATAATTTTTTTAATAAAATTCCATCAATGCCGTCTTATTATTTAGTACCAATTTGATTTTCACCGTCTATCAATATTAGTGGCAGGCGGTACTACATAGATTACATCGAAGTTACGTTCAAAATATTTTACAATTATCATTATGTGGATTGTAGAATTATTTCCACATATTATGTAAAACCATATATATTAGGGTGGGTCAAAAAATCGACTATTTTTTTTTTACTTCGTACTCCGAAAAATTGGTTACTAGACACCTCTAGAAAATTCACACCAAATATGAGCTTTTTATTTTAATGAAAAGGTCCTCCGCCTCACAGTTTTTTTTCTGCAGTATTAGAAGAAAAAATTCATATCGCTCTATTAACTGTTCGTTAAAAATATCCCCCCTCGTATACTTGTAGAAAATTGACCGCTCTACAAAAAAGGTCTCCTAGAATTTTTTTGTTAACCTCACTGTTTGAAATATAATAACGGTTAAAGTTTGATCATTTTTAGACAAAGTTTTGCTTATGAATTTTGTAACTCGTTAACGACAGATCATTATCAAACGCACAATGCTTAGTTTTGTAGGAAATTAACTGCTTTACAGAAATGGTTTCTTATGATTTTTCGATTGAATTAAGCGTTTAAAATATATTCATCGTTGAACTTCAATGTACGCCAATTTTAACACTTTTTGATTAATAATTCGGAAAATTTTAATTTAGTTTATGAGTTTCGGAAAAATTCATACAAATTTGAGTTTCTATAAACAGAAAAATGTTTTAAATTATTTTTCTAGTTTTTTTTAGTCGTAGGCATGTTGGGTTACATCGGAAAAAAAATTAGTGCATTATTTCTGACTTAGAGTCAATGATTTATTGAATCTTTAAAAAAAAACGTTTTTGTTAGAAATTTATCGGAAAAAATATTAATCTTAAAGAAAAAAAATGTTCAATTTGTTATTAAAAAGTTTTTTCATTTAATTATCAACGATAATTATCATTGATAATTGAATGAAAAAACTTTTTATCAACAAATTGCACATTTTTTTTCTTCAAGATTAATACTTTTTATAATAAATTTCGAACAATGACGTTATTTTTTCAAGATTTAATAAATCATTTACTCTAAGTCAGAAATAATGCACCAATTTATTTTTCGATGTAACCAAACATGCTTACGACTGAAAAAAAAGTGGAAAAATAGTTTAAAACATTTCTCTGTTCATAGAAACTCGAATTTGTCTAAATTTTCCTGAAACTCATAAACTAAATTAAAATTCTCCGAATTATTAATCAAAAACTGTTAAAATTGGCGTGCATTGAAGTTCGACGATGAATATCTTTTGAACGCTTGATTCAATCGAATAATCATAAGGGACTATTTTTGAAGTACAGTTGATTTCCTACAAAACTAGACGTTGTGCTTTTCAAAATGATTTGTCGTTAACGAGTTATAAAATTCATAAGGAAAACAGAAATTTGTTTAAAAATGATCAAACTTTCACCTTCAATGTCTTTCAAACAGTGAGGTTTACCAAAAAAATTGTAGGAGACCTTTTTTGTAGAGTGGTCAATTTCCTACGAGGATACAAGGGGGGATATTTTTAACGAACAGTTGATAGAGCGATATGAAAATAAAAAAATAGTCGATTTTTTTGACCCACCCTAATATACAGGGTGTCCCAATAACTATTAGGACCTCAGATATCGTCGAAACTACTAGGTTCACAGAACTATTTGCTGAATCATAATTGCACAGCACGAAGGGGGCCATCCAATGATACCAAAGTGCCTACTCCCACCCCCACCCCCAGCCCAGGGGGTGGGGCAACTTTGAAATCTTAAATGGGAATATTTATTTTTTGTTGCAGATTCGGATTCCCCATAAAAAAATACGTAACTTTTATTTTTAAATTTTTTTCCGATTCGTGATGGATGGCGCTGTAATCGCAAAAAAATCCCCGAAAGTACAGAAAGGCGATAATACTTGGGGTATGTGTCATATCGCCGTCGATAAAGAAATCATAATGTTAAAATAAATTCAGCTTCAGTCGTGAACGGGAACCGATAATCGAATAAAATTTGGTAGATCGATCAAAAACCGGAAAACGAAGCCCCCTCTGACCAAGTCAGACTCATAGGGACAGAAAAAAATTACAGAACCGTATTCTCATTCTGGCAGCTGCAATATTGAAAATGAGTTTGTAGTCGTATCATGGCTCGTAAGCTGAAACAATAAAAACGATAGTACGGAGAATCAGTGAACAAACAATCCAGTATGTAGCAGGTGTGATACTTCCGCCGAACGATTGAGATAAGTAGTATTTCCGATCGCGGCAGTAACCTCGCGCGCTCAAACACGCTCGCGCGTTATCGCCATAGGTAACTCCACTATACATGTGAAAACTGTAAACAGCTTGTAGTACGAACGGACGCTCGGAATTTGACGAAATTTTGGAAATGATCGTAGAACATTCAAACGAAACCCGATGTCACCCTATCCAACTTATAGGAATATAAAAAAATTACAGAAGTATTATCAAGCGAGCTGTCTCACACTGCCAACGGGTGGCATCGTCGCAGAAGCTTCGTCACGACTCGCCCAGTGACGCCACGTCCATAATTCCAGTCAATCAAGCGGTCCAATGTCATTATAAGTAAAAACCTGTGAACCTGTGAGTGATAACTGTGAAGGGCAAATCAAAATGAATATATAAATATTCTGGAAGATAGAAAATATGTTTAAATTTAGAATATTCTGCGAAGATTTCTGAGCAAGCGATTTCTGCAGGATCGTTGGCAGAATAAAGTGACTTACAGAGAAGCAGGTATGTAAGTAGTATTCATAACATTTTTAGGTTATAAAAATTTATCCTATGATACCGTTGTTGAGTCCGAACTTGATAATTGCTCGTTTAGCAATTGTGTTTCAATCCTGAAAATTTCATTAAATGATGTGGCGTAGCTTGGAATCGATTGGAAATGTACTGAAAGTAAAATCCGTCTCGCGCTGGCTGTGACACATCAGGGCGACGAAGTCCGCTGCTTATACGCGATGGCGTACGTATATAGATATAGTCGAGCTCCTTGTTGAACCGCGAGGAAAAAGACGACGATCCGCCACGGCTCACGAGATTCGTCGATGTTCGGTCGTCCCCTAGCAGATTGAGTGCCTATCAAATCACCATAAAAATGCCTAAGGCATTTTGGTAGGCACTTTTGTTCAAAACGTGCCCGTGAATGCCCATGAATGACTATCATCCGAAATGCCGAAATGTGACGGCATTTTCAGGCACACACCGGCATTTTTAGGCACTCTTCGGCAGTTTTAGGCACTCAGCGGAATTTTTAGGGATTCGCCGGCATTCTTTTTTCGGTAAATGCCTAAAAAAATGCCGTTGAGTAGAAATTCGGGGTCGGTCACTCTTAGGCACTTACCGTCACGATTTGAACAAAAATGCCTACCAAAGTGACCGCGAATGCCTCAAATAACCACGGCATTTAGCCAGTCACTGATAGGCATTTCAATGGGCATCAATTGGCATTTACTACGGCACCCAAGCTGCTAGGGCTCTCTCTTACTCGCGCAACGCAGCTACGACGACGCCGTCTCTGTCATTTTCGCGTCGTGCCTGTACATTATATAGTTCAAAGAATTATTTCGTGAGAGAATAAAAGCGGATTCACCTATACATACATTTTCGCGATTATCATAAAAATAACGTCAAAATCGTTTTTTTCATTTCTTCGCGAACTGTCCATTTTGTTGGTGTTTTTTTAAATTTTATTTTTCCTATAAATACATATTTCCGGGTAATTCCAATTTATAAAATCGATTTTCCAGTTTTCGAGTTCGATCGATGAGTATCGGTCTCGGTTACAAAGTTTTCAAGGGACCCTTAAAATTTCAAAAAATAAGGATCTCCCGCTTGCGATTAAATAAGTTATTACGAAACATAAAATGCGCTTCGCGCTGGCTGTGACACATCAGGGCGTCGGAGTCCGCTTGAATTGAGGCGAAGGCGTATATATATGGGGCATTCCATGGCATTCCGGGTAGTCGCGTACCCTTGACTCAAAATTTTTGCCCCATGATTTTTCCTATTAATCTACATCGAAAATGAAGAGACACGTGTTTCGGGGTTTGCCATTTCCAGCGCCCGCTATTGAGATGCAGTAGATTGAAGGTTTCCAATTATTGACAATATTTCGAATTTCAAATCGATATATCTCGACAACCGCCAATAATAATTAAAAAAACCAAGGTAGCTTTTTCTTTTGTTTTTACACGGATACATAAGCATATATAAGCATATATTAGTATACAGATATAAATATATGGGGGATTCCACGGTGAAACTAGAAGCTGCATACCGTTGAATCAACATTTTTGACCCACGATTTTTTATGTTGATATACGTCGAAAATGAAGAGACACGTGTTTCGGGGTTTGACGTTTTTAGTGCCCGTTATTGAGATGCAATGGAATTAAGTTTTTCAATTATTGACGATATTCGGTATTTCAAATCGATGTATCTCAACAACGGCCAATGATAAATTAAAAAACCAGGTAAGCTTTTTTTTGTCTTCACGCGGTCTTTGCGATGAAGATATGTACAATTATGTTACACCGTTTGAACTATTATTAATTAACAATTAATCGTCTAAATATTGAATATCTCAAAAAACAGCCATTTTGATTTCCTCTATTTTACTCCTTAAATAAAAACAAAAAGACCCCGCTCAATTTTTTCGTTGGCTTCATTTAGGAGTTACAGCTTTTTTCGTCATAAAAACACGTTTAATCATTACTACCGTTAATTATATATATGTGTACGTGTGTGTGACTAGAAATAAATATCATTTTCTATCTCTTAAGAGATATTCAATATTGAGACGATTAATTGTTAATTAATAATAGTTCAAACGGTGTAACATAATTGTACATATCTTTATCGCAAAGACCGTGTGAAGACAAAAAAAAGCTTACCTCGTTTTTTAATTTATCATTGGCCGTTGTTGAGATATATCGATTTGAAATACCGAATATCGTCAATAATTGAGAAACTTAATTCCATTGCATCTCAATAACGGGCGCTAGAAACGTCAAACCCCGAAACACGTGTCGCTTCATTTTCGACGTATATCGACATAAAAAATCGTGGGTCAAAAATGTTGATTCAATGGTATGCAGCTTCCAGTTTTACCGTGGAATCCCCCATATATTTATATCTGTATACTAATATATGCTTATGTATGCGTATATATGTTACCATTTTCGTTACAACGAGCGGCCAATAGTTCCCAGTGCAATATGAATTATCGCAGAGAAATGAACCGAATTAAACGTGTTTTTTATCACAAAAAAATCTGTAACTTCTAAACTAAGTCCATAGCCAAATAGAAACTGGTCTCAATCGTTTCGTTTTTATTCATAGAATTTAGGAAAAAAAAATAAGTAAAATCAAATGGGTGCTTTTGAGATATTCAATGTTTAATCGATTAATTGTTAATTAATAATAGTTCAAACAGTGCAACAAAATTGTACTCATTTTTATTGCATAGACCGTGTAAAAACAACAGAAAAAGCTACCTTGGTTTTTTTAATTATTATTGGCGGTTGTCGAGATGTACCGATTTGAAATTCGAAATATCGTCAATAATTGGAAACCTTCAATCTACTGCATCTCAATAGCGGGCGCTGGAAACGGCAAACCCCGAAACACGTGTCTCTTCATTTTCGATGTAGATTAAAAGAAAAAATCATGGGGCAAACATTTTGAGTCAAGGGTACGCGACTACCCGGAAGGCCATGGAATGCCCCATATATATATGGGGAAAGCCCGCTGAATTCGAACGGGTCAAAACCCTCACCCCTTCAGAAATAGTTGGCAATTTTTTATTCAGTTTGGGGTAACCCAAAAACATCTCTTGATTTTTTTGGAAATTTTCCCACCGCCCCCTCCTCCTTAGAAAAATTAAAAGAATGAAAAATAAGAGAAATCAGACTGAGCGATATTTTTAAAATCAATGAATTTTTTTTCATGTATTCTGTGCTCAAAAAAATCAAGTTTCTATATAAATTCAGAATGGGATCTTTTTTGCTTATATTTGATTTTTTAATTTTTATTTTTCGAAACTAGGAAAATTCCGACAAACATTAAAAATAATAATTTTGGTTTTTGTTTTTAAATCAATAAAAAATGAATCATTCCCGTAAAAAATTCGATATCTTGATTTTTTCGGCTTGAATATCGATTTATTTTATTTAGACATGGTTCTTGCATTTCCTCCAACCTGAACCTGGGTGAAAAAGGCAGAGCGATATTTTTAAAATCGATGAATTTTTTTTCATGTATTCTGTGCTTGAAAAAATCAATATTTCATATGAATTTAGAGTGGGATCTTTTTTGCTTTTATTTAAAAAAAAAATTTTTTTTCGGAACTATGAAAATTGCGACAAACATTGAGATTAATAATTTCAGTTTTTTTTTTAAATCGATGAAAAATAAATCATTCGTATGAAAAAATCGATATCTTGATTTTTTCGGCTTGAATATCGATTCATTTTTTTTGGACTTGTTTTTTGCATTTCCTCCAGTCTTTGAATTTTTCGAAGCCCCTTAAATACATTCTATCCTCTTACTGCAACTCCCTAACGTTCATATTACATTTTTTCAGGGACCTGGAGTTAGTTGCAAAATTATGGAACGAAAAAAAGGATGCTAAAAACAAAATTTTCATACAAACCCGGGTGAAAAAGGCAGAGTGATATTTTTAAAATCGATGAATTTTTTTTCATGTATTCTGTGCTCGAAAAAATCAATATTCTATATAAATTTAGAATGGGATCTTTTTTGCTTATATTTTATTTTTAATTATTAATTTTTGAAAACTATGAAAATTTTGACAAACTTAAGAAATGGAAATTGTAGTTTTTTTTAGAAAATCAATTGACAATAAATCATTTTTATGAAAAAATCGATATCTTTGTTTTTTCGACTTGAATATCGACTTTTAATAATTCATTCACTTTTTGTTTTTTTTTTTCGTTAAGTTGGAGTCTCACAAGGCTTTTGATTGGGAGTTTACATAAGTTATATTAAGCACAGAATACATCAAAAAAAATTCATCGATTTTAAAAATATCGCTCTGCCTTTTTCACCCGGGCTTATATAAAAACTTTGTTTTTAGCATCCTTTTTTTCGTTCCATAAATTTGCAGCTAACCCGAGGTCCCTAAAAAAAACGTCATATGAACACTGGGGAGGTGCAGTAAGAGGATAGGATGTATCTAAGGGGCCGTGAAAAATTCAAAGACTGGAGGAAATGCAAAAACCAAGTCCAAATAAAATGAATCGATATTCGAGCCGAAAAAATCAAGATATCGATCTTTTCATAAGAATGATTTTTTTTAAATTGATTTTCTGAAAAAAACTTAAATTTCCATTTTTTAAGTTTGTCAAAATTTTCATAATTTTTAAAAATTAATAATTGAAAATAAAATATAAGCAAAAAAGATCCCATTCTAAATTTATATAGAATATTGATTTTTTCAAGCACAAAATACATGAAAAAAAATTTATCGATTTTAAAAATATCGCTCTGCCTTTTTCACCCGGGTTTGTATGAAAATTTTATTTTTAGCATCCTTTTTTTCGTTCCATAATTTTGCAACTAACCCCAGGTCCCTTAAAAATGTAATATGAACGTTAGGAAGGTGCAGTCAGAGGATCCCGAGTAAAAATATGGCCACTGGCTTGGGTATGGCTAGAGTCTCGCTACTGTCTGGCTCAGGTGTATGGGGGATGCATGGGAAGACACTGGCGTGGGTCTGGCGCAGGGGTATGGCAAGGGTTGCCCTCAGCGGACGATCCCATACAGCAGAAAGATAGCTGGCTGCAGTATGGGAAGGGTCTGGCTAGTGGTCTGGCCCGTGCTTGGGAAAGGTATGGCGAGGGTCTGGCGGGCCCAAACAGCAGCGAAGTTCAAAGTTGCGATACTTTGTGTTATTGTTCTCGTTATGATTATTATTTGTCAGAGAATAACAAACACATTCATATAAGAGAAAAGTAAAATAAATAATAAAAAAAGGTTAAAAAAAAATCCCCCGGCAGGGATTGAACAGGGGACCTTCCGATTACTAGTCTGGCTCGTTACCCGCTGAGCTACGCGGTTTGTTGAAAATTGTATCTTTTTTTGTCGTCATGAGCTGCTCGGAATATTTCAAAGTCGATTTTCTCGTAAACTTCTGCTTATCTGGACCAACGGCTTTAGGGAATTGTCAGGGGGTTATTCGAGAGCTGACCTTTCAGTACGATAAGTATCATGAATTACAAAAATGCCAATGACATTGTGTCTCCTTGTAAGACAATTTCACGTGGGAAAATGAATTTTCAATATATTTCTTAACAGCGTGAGCATGTCAAAAAAATACTTGAAAAGAGAGAAAACGAAACAAATGGAAAGAACCTTAATTGACAGTCGCCAGTGTTCACTAGTAACGTCAACGACAGCTGATACTATTATTTCGTATGTCAAACCGTTTATATTACTATACTCCGTATGCCTCGTTATATGTTCCCCAAATTACACCGTCAATTCTTTTTGCAGCCGCTGTCTATTTATTTCGATAGTATTGTAATATCTAGATATGATATTATAGAGCATTGAACAAAACTATTGTTTTTCTCTCGCATTTTCGTCAAGAGTGTTTCTATTTTTGTATGAGTTCGGTTATAGCTCGGCCATACACCAGCCACACACCAGCCATACACCGTACGCGCCTCTCTGGCTCTGCCATACACCAGCCACACACCAGCCATACACCATACGCGCCTGCCTGGCTCTGCCATACACCAGCCACACACCAGCCATACACCGTACGCGCCTCTCTGGCTCTGCCATACACCAGCCACACACTAGCCATTCACCATACGCGCCTGCCTGGCTCTGCCATACACCAGCCACACACCAGCCATACACCGTACGCCCCTCTCTGGCTCTGCCATACACTAGCCACACACCAGCCATACACCATACGCGCCTCTCTGGCTCTGCCATACACTAGCCATACACCATACGCGCTCACGGGTGCAAGCGAATCTGTACCGTCTGGCACTGCCATACACTTGCCAGACACACGACGCGGCTCCTAGGTGTTGCTTTAAAATACAGCGCGTAGCCACACAGCTCCCAAACCCTGCCCAAACCCCGCGGAAGCGGGCAACGAGCTGCCAGATGCTAGCCATCCCTTAGCCAGTGGAATATTTTTACTCGGGTAGTTGAGCCCTTATACCCCGTGTCCAAACATTGTCGAGCTGAAATTTCAACATCCTTTTCTTTGCTTTTTTTCTTTGTTTTCTTTTCGATATTTCGTATTTTTTTATTTCCGGTTACATGTTTGCGCGAAGTGACCACGCGGAGCACTCAAACCGATGGAACGTTTCGATCAACGATCTTAGAACGATATTCAATTTTCAATCGGTTATTGATGCGTAATCGAGCGAAGGTAAATCGCACATGGCGGTTAATAATTATCTTTAAACGAGAACCTATTTTGAGAAAATTTTTATCGAACGCTCGTGGAGGCGCCGTCGATTTTTAGGGGATTAACCTGAATTTAATGCGTACGTAGGAGAGAAAACAAAATGCGATAAGCACGACTATCGTACGCGATTACTCGGTGATGCGCATAAAAATTATTCTCGCGCGCGTGGATTGTGAAAAAAAAAAAAGAAAACTTTGATTCCATAATTTTGTTTACGCACGTCGAGTCTAATCAATCTGTAATTGAGTAGATTTTTCGACGACCATATTGGACGCGTTTATCGCGCAAGGAAGTATGAAAAGTAATATACGTATGCGTGTGTATTTATATATTTGTT
Organism: Sussaba pulchella; assembly: GCA_963971145.1. NCBI lineage: Eukaryota > Metazoa > Arthropoda > Insecta > Hymenoptera > Ichneumonidae > Sussaba > Sussaba pulchella. The sequence goes on from CAXAQZ010000194.1 coordinate 40,019, forward strand.
AAGCAAATCGCCGAGTATCGGTGCGCCATTTATTTTTTCAGTCGACGACATAGGTCTGTCGTAATGACCCCCATGTTTAAGCATTCACATTGGCATGTAGGTGAAGTATATGAATTGAAATAGTAAAACGTATGTCTGTCACAATTGAGAATTACGGTGTCTAAATAGTAACGATTTAGATTTTTTATAGTTGCATGCGAGGGTATGGACGTGTGATATATAAGATATATACACTGTCTAGTACAAATGCAGCTAGCGCGCCACCATTTGCAAGTGGTATAAAGATCGAAGCTAGGAATCAGTTACGTTCAGACATGGCAACGAGCAACATGTGCCGTTCCGGTCATTTATCTCATTTCTTATTTTTATTTAAATAAATACTTATGTTAATGGTCAATAACGTGATATCTATTTTCTGGATCAACCCAATAACCTCACGATTAAACATATGGTCCTTCGAGTTGGTGAGGCTCAGCTTTGTGAAGAAGTTCGTTGTATCGCGTCACACAATGGCGATCTAGCTTCGATCCACACGGGTCTCAGTGTCGGAAAAATCAGTGCTACGCAATACATGCAAGACACTTGTGAAATTTCGGGAAATGCACGTATCGGTAATGATCATTAACAATCGATATTAAAAGTGGTGACATAGTTCTTGAAACAAGGGGCATAAAGATATTTAGAGAGGTGGCATAGTTCCTGAAGCAAAGGACATAACGATAAATTCTATCGACATCGAACTTTCGAGAAGCGTCTGGCCACATTTCGGCCGCCATCTTTACACCGTGCGCGCGATAAGTCGTGATTCGGAAATCGTCCGTTGAGGGCACTCGCAACACCTTCGAGTATCGTCTGCGTTAATCGTCCAGACGAGGCGTCTGCTGCACGCAGTCCGAACGCTATCTGTTTTACCATACGTGTCAGTCAGTCGTGGTACGGCAATGGTCCGCTGACACATGCACGCGCACCACCGTCGAGTATTCCGTCTACATTTTACATCGAGACGAAGCGTCCACTGGACACAGTTCGGACGCCATCTTGGATACATCTGAGGTCTTCAGCATACGCATCGTACGAGAAAAATACTAATACTCTCATCCAGTGAGTCAGTATTACATCTGTGATTTCATCGAGCCGTATCAACAGAATAAAACGCCTGTCGTCAAGACAAAAATCTTCGTACTTGGCTGCAGTTATCGATACAGCGCTGTTGTCAACGATTAAATATATTCGGTCTGTATTGTTTATTTTGTTATTGGTGTCAAATCAAAACCTCCATAATATACGGTGACGATATATTACCCGCACTGAGTAGAAGCAGAGGTACCGTAAAAAGTCAGGTTACTCGCATTATAAACTACCTTACAGGTTTGAATGCAGCCACCGCAGATCTTGATGAAGTCGCGGCAAGAGAACAAAAATTACGAGAGCTATGGGATCAGTTTGACGATATTCAGTCAAAAATTGAGGAACTGACTGACGATGAAGATCAACGAGAGAAACGAGTCGTCTTTGAGACGTCTTATTATCGGGCTATAGCGTTAGCCAAAAGGACTTTGGCACCGGCGGTACAACTGCACGTAGCTCCTCGGCAGCCAAGAGATCCAGTTCCCAATGATCGAGAACAAGTTGTGATATCGAGCGTCAAACTACCGCAGCTTCATCTCCCGAAGTTCGATGGCAGCTATGCTCAATGGCTGTCATTTCGAGACTCGTTTCAAGCGCTCATTGACGAGTGTAACACGTTATCAGATATTCAAAAATTTTATTATTTGCGTTCGTCACTCAGCGGAGTTGCAGCTCAGGTTATAAATTCTATAGAAACCACGGCGGCTAACTATAGAGTAGCATGGGAACAGTTAAAATCACGTTTCGAGAATAAGCGTTTAATGCTTTACTATCACGTTCACTCACTATTTGAGACAGCTTCGATTCCGAAAGAATCAGCTTCACAACTTCGCAAACTCGTAGATGATACGCTCAAACATTGAAGAGCACTTAAAACTCTCGGTCAACCAACCGAACAGTGGGGCTGTCTTATGGCTTATTTGATAACCTCGAAATTAGATGCAGTCACGCGTCGTAAATAAGAATCCAGCATTACTATTAACGAACCACCAACATTCGCTCAATTCACAGAGTTTTTGGCACAGTATTGCGCTGTTTTGGAAACCTTGCAGCCCTCAAAACTCACGGCTAGCAAAACGCACACGGTAAAGAAAGACAAAAAATCAGAGCAATCGACGTCATGTGCTAGTGTCAAGGGCAGTTCAAAGAGTTGTACGCTATGTAAGGGTGAACATACTATTTATAATTGCACTTCTTTTTAAAATTTGTCAATCGACGAACGAGTAAACGAGGCAAAGCGAAACAGACTATGTTTTGATTGTTTGCGAGATAATCACTCAGCTGAGAAGTGTATGGCGGGCGGTTGTAAGCGATGTGGCAAAAAACATAACACGTTGCTTCATTTCGACGAGCCTCGTCATAAGGCAAGCAGTGACCAGTCGTCCACTGGAAAGGGTAATGACGGCTCCGACAATCGCGGTAACTCCTCAAGAGATCAGTCAGAAATATCATTATCGCATTATGTAACCAAGAATAGGCCGCAAGTTCTGCTGTCGACAGCCCTAGTGATAATTTATGATAAGTCTGGTAAGCCACACGTGTGCAGAGCTCTCTTAGACTCGGGATCTCAATCGAACCTAACTACGAAAGAACTATGTGAGAAACTACAGTTGACGAAACACGCAGCAAGCGTATCTATCACGGGTATCAGCCTGAATCGGTCTCAGGTTACAGAGTCTACTTACGCGACGATTAAATCGCGAGCAAACGAATTCAAATCTAAACTTCCGTTTTTAGTTCTTGATCGAATCACAGAACGCTTGCCGACGTCACGTTTCGATCATGACAAAATTGCGCTTCCACAGAATGTGGTCTTGGCCGATACGAGTTTTCACATGCCGGGAAAAATCGATGTACTTCTCGGAGCTGGCATCTTCTGGGGATTGCTGTGTATCGGACAACTTCGAATTGCCAACAGTCAGCTGATACTTCAAAAAACCAAATTAGGTTGGATCGTCTCGGGAAACATCCCACCAATAAATACGAAGAGCGCAGTCGCAGATACAGTAGTTTGCGAATTCAGTTCGAATATAAGGCTTGAGGAACAGCTGGAAAGATTTTGGAAAATCGAAGAGATCGATGCTCCGTCTGCGCGATATTCGAACGAGGAACAATTGTGCGAAGAAGAGTTCAAAGCAACGCATCAGAGAGATTGCGATGGAAGATTTGTTGTGAGTCTCTCGTTTCGACAAAACATTAATCAACTCGGAGAATCTCGTGCTACAGCAACGAAACGTCTTCAAGCAGTAAACCGAAAACTGGATCGAGATGTCGATCTGAAGCAACAATACACAGCTTTTATGGATGAATACATCGCATTGGGTCACATGACAGCCGTTGATGATGGTGCCGAGCCTCACAACGAGACAGTCGGTCACTACATCCCACATCACGCAGTGTTGAAGGAGTCAAGCACGACAACCAAACTACGAGTAGTCTTTGATGCCTCATGTAAGACTTCCACGAATATATCGCTCAACGACATTTTACGCGTCGGTCCTACTATTCAACAGGATCTGTTCGCGATTGTGCTCGCTTCCGACAACATCAACACGCAATTACTGCAGATATTACCAAAATGTATCGGCAAGTAAAGCTGCGGGAGGATCAACGAGATCTTCAGAGGATTCTGTGGCGGTCAGAGTCGAGCAGACCAATCAGGGTCTACAGACTAAATACAGTCACTTACGGATTAGCAACAGCACCTTTCCTCGCGATTCGGTGTCTTCATGAACTGGCTCATGAACACGCACAAGAGCTTCCAGTCATCAGCAATATCATCAAGAATGACTTCTACGTCGACGATTTGCTCACTGGTGGTGATACAATCGATGAAGTCAAAACTATAAAGAACGAGTCGGTCGAGTGCTGCTTTCCGGAGGCTTTCCACTCAGAAAATGGAATTCGAACACACCAGAGATTATCATCGACGAAACGGCGATCGTGTCCGAAGACGATCGACCAATCGGAGACGAAGTCAAAACGTTAGGGCTTTATTGGAATCCAACAGATGACGTTTTTAAATACAAGGTAAACACAACGGACGACGACACACGGGTAACGAAGAGAACTCTGTTGTCCCTGAAATCGCAGATCTACGATCCACTCGGCTCGGTTGGACCAGCGTGTATTCAAGCAAAAATCATCCTCCAACATCTGTGGCGTCTGAAAATTGGATGGGACGAAGCTCTACCGGCTGATCTATACACTACGTGGACTCAGTACTACGGTCAGCTGTCGTCTATCAGCAATATTTCGATCCCGCGAATTATCGTTTGCCCGAATCCGACTAAAATCGAGCTATATGGATTTTGCGATGCGCCGGAATTTGCCTACGGTGCTTGTATTTTGATTCGCTCAGTCACCGTCGACGAAGAGTACGTTGTGAAGCTAATCTCAGCAAAGTCCAGAGTAGCTCCGCTGAAGACCATCAGCTTACCAAGACTTGAGTTGTGCGGCGCATTATTACTCACTCAACTTACAAGCAAGGTTATGGCAGCGTTAACCATACCAATCAACGACACTTTCTATTGGTCGGATTCCCAAGTCGCGTTGGCTTGGATCGCCGGTGAACCTGCTGTATGGAAAACTTTTGTGGCTAACAGAGATGCCGAAATTCAGCAATCGTCAAACAAGGATTGCTGGCATCATGTTCGCTCCAGGGATAACCCAGCAGACGTC